>VDFB02358134.1:150918099-151226577 GCA_007258455.2 Sequoia sempervirens | reverse complement strand
TATAGCTCACATATACTTAACTACATTGTAGAATATTAAAACCTATGCTAAATGGCACCAAAATTCTTTTGAACTTAATTAACATACTATAAAAAAGCTATAATGAAACCAAAGTTAGAAGCCTGCCAAATTGGAGAAGTGAAAGGTCAATTCACAAAATGCACAGGAAGAGTTTGGAGTAGAAAACAAGGTCAATGCCAACGCCGAGGAAGAGTTTGGAGGAGTGAAAACAAGGTCAATACCAGCGCCGATGAAGAGTTTGGAGTTAAAACAAGGTCAATACCAGCGCCGATGAAGAGTTTGGAGGAGTGAAAACAAGGTCAATATCAGCTCTGAGGAAGAGTTTAGAGGAGTGAAAACAAGGTCAATACCAACGGCGAGGACGAGGTTGAGGGCACTCACGAAAAATTGACGACCAAGGGGCAATGAGTACTGTAAGTTTGGCACCCCCATTCTCTTTAACCTTCAATTTCATGCCTAGTTTCCAAAGATCTTCTCGTGCATTGGCACCCCCATTCTTATAAAATGGTATAAGATAAGACAAAAAAAATAAAATAGCTTATATAGAATATATCCACCTACAATCCCATTCAAGCATTTTAATTAATTCCTTGAATTAAACCTAAAACAAGAATCATACACACCACAACAATGAGATGAATGAAACAACCCTTGATCATTTTATTCAAAATTCAGATATGCTTGTACAATGGAGATACATGAGTTTGAATTAATCATATCAATTCAAATTCCAGTACTGCCATAAAACATCAAATCCCCATGAATTTAAAACCTACTACAAAATGACTCAAAGCCTAAATTGCATTTTTCCTAAAACCATCAGACTTTACAATTTTCTCTACAACTTCATCTAGAATCGACCAAAAATATCTAACTTTCTAACTTGTACTTCTGGCTTTGAAATCCTTCTTATAGAAAAAGGAGGAGCAAACAAGCATCGGGCCAAAAAGCACACGTGTCACCAGCTAATTGGACCACCTTGTACTCTTCATCAGTTGGTCAATCAAAATTGATCACCTCATTCACCTTGACACTATAAGGTTTGTACTTAACTACCACCTGATTCGCTTCTCTTTCAAAAGACTCCAAGAATGAGCTGGTGCTAATGATTTTGTCCATACAGCTCACCAACAAATCATTATCTGAGTTACCCTATTTTTTAGGGTTTTGTAGTCCAAACATGATATAAAGTGGCTCTTACACTTTTGTGATTACTGGAGCTTGTGTAAGAGGCCCCATGGATACCTGTAATTGTAAGATGCATGAATAGGTGCGGTATTATGAAACAAACAAGGTATAGCTGTTGTCCCTCAATAGTTTTGTGAAGAAAAAAAGCATGTGAAATGAAAGGTTCAAGCATAGGTTTCAAACAAATATGTATGGGAGATCTGATTTTATGAATTGTTATCCATGTGCAAACCTAATGGCTTGTTTCTGAACACTGAATATAAATGATACACATGTACACAATAACAATAATAACATATATGTATGTATATGTATTTTTAAATGTAAATGTAAATGCAATTACTAGATGCTCTCCTAGAACAATAAATGCAACATATCATTAAAGAAATCTATATCTATGTATATAAATGTGTATTTCTAAATGCAAGTGTATATGCAAAGAGCATATGGTTTTATAGTGTTATAGATACAACATATCCATAAATTAATGTAATTGAAATTCTAAAGTCTTCAACACATATAATATGAAATCGATCAAACTATTAAACTACATGAGAAATAAATGAAAATAGTAAATGCATATGTATGTGTATTTGTAAATGTAAGTGTAAAATAAATAAGAATAATGAAAATTATAAAATAATACAAGGAAAGGTATCCTCCCTTCTTGGTAGTGATAACCTCCTCCACACACAACCCTTAAAAATTATGAATAGAGGAATATAATCTTTGAAGAACTCAAAGTTGATTCTCTCCTACCTGATGCAATTAGTCATTTTATACTTACAAACATTTATAGTGATTACTAGAGGCACATAGACCAATTCTTCATAATCGAAGAATTTGATCATACTTTTCCAATGATGGCATTAAGAAAAAAAAAAAACCTTGTAGTTATTAAATGAATAATTCTCAGCTAAGTTCTTAAATCATGTCCAACCGTATAAGATTAGACCACTACTATGTGTACCTGGATACCATGGAGAAAGGCTCTTTGGGCTCTTTCATCAATCATCCTACCTTAAAACATACCAAAAGTCACTTAGCAATTAGACATAGGAAGATTTCTACCATAATTCTAAAAAATACGCCAAAGTTTAAACTTATACGACTTAACCAGCCTAGTACATACTCCCTCCCCCATTAACCACTTAGACATATGGAAATTAAATGTAAATTTGTTGCCATTTTAAATGTCCGGGCCGTGCAGGGTGTTTCCCTTCAAATTTATTTACTTGAATGAAGAGAAAAAGTACTTTGATTACAATTAGAGAATATATTTGAGGCCTTGGTTGTGTAACTAGTGGACCATAGTCACATTTAATACTTGTTACAAAGTTTGGGAGTTAAAACGTTAAGTAGATTTGATTTGTGATGGACACATTTGGATGGTAGTAACAATAGCTTGCAATCTATCAAGACTTGATTACCTTATAACCCGTGAAATTCTAGCGATGAAATGATAGATTAATCATAATATCACCTTGGGATCACACATCACCATGAAAGAACTTCATCCAACATCCTTATGAGTGCAAAAGTACCACCAAATAGGTATTTGTCTATCTGCCCTTCCTGAAACATGGAAATTCAAGAAGAGAAGAGGAAAGCAAGACATGTAGTATGTTTAAAAGAGGGAGATCAACTAGAGGCCAAAAGATTAGAAGAAAATTTCGTAAATGCATGGAATTTCTTCTTGCTAAAGGGGGGTCATGTTCTTATGATGATGAGAGCATAGGCGACATTGAGGTGCCCTTGAGGTACAAACATCTACGGAAATAATGGGTACCCAAGGAACTTCCTCCAATAAACACTGATTTTTGTGTCAACGAGAGGATACATCACATAACACCATCGTCATTACATGGTTTGGGCCTATTTTGCATAGACAGCATAAAGGTCTGTTACAAAAAAGTTATTGAATTGATGGAGTATGTTGGACCTTATTACCGTTACAAAGATTGGATGCAACTGGTTCGATATACACGAAGTATGTGTAAGTATGCACTGTCAGCAAATTATATACAACTAAAAGATAAGGATCAAAATAAAGGAGTGGCTATGTACATTGATGGAAGGCCAAAAGTATCAAGGAATATTGCAGGGTTTATAAACAGTACATGACCTGGGTCAACAAATAAGCAACCCAATTGCATATTTGAGGCGCGCGAGCAAAACTGTGTATTCGTATGTGCGATAAAATCAATAAATATAGGGGAAGAGTTGCTAATCGATTACAATTTGAATCGCTTAGTTACAAACATAGTTACTATGGGGGTGGTACGTACTATGTACCATTTTACACAACCTCCAATTATAATGACTCTAATATACCATTTTATTCTTTTTTTTTTTCATAAGTCTATTGGTTTCATTTTGGTAATGTTTTTTTATATTTAATTTTTGTCACAAGGGGACATTGATCATATGGAGAAGGATCTGGCCTAGAGCATAGATCGCGATGCATCTTCGGGCGCTTATACCCGACAGGTTTACCTCATTGTAATTGTACAAATTAGATACGAGCAAAATGTTTTATTATTATGTTTTTTTCATAAGTTTTTTGGGTTAATTTTGATAATATTTTTAATATTCTTGTTGCAGTCAACTGATTGGGGAAAGGCACCAGCAGTAGAGGAGAGCATCCATAGTGAAGTGTAGTCAATATTTTGTGATGATGACATCGCTTATTCAACAAACCCTTTCGATATGATAAATAAGCTCCAAAAAAAATGCAATGAAGAAATGGCTAAGTTGATGTTCTTAGTGCCTCAAATAGATGAGATAAGAGAGAGGGTTAAAATATTGACTGATAGATTACAAAACTTGCAAGTAAGTTGTCATGAGGTCTTTAATTATAACATAAGTTCATGGTTTTATATTTTGTACTCTTTTATGTCATGAACTAAAATATGTGTTGTTTTCACAGGGTTATTTGCCTCTTCATGATGCTCCTGGCCATGATCAGGGTACTACAAGTGCTTCCCGAGGAGTAAGGGTTGGTACAAGTGTCCATCCTGATCTTCCTACGCATACATCACATCATCTGACCCCATCATTCATGCCTATATTGTCGTTTTAAATGTTGGTAACACATACCATGCAGGCATCCATTAATGCACCCTCTGGCAGTGAACACATACCAGAACATGCATCAGGACATGTACCTAGGGATGCAAAGCCCACTAGTATTGGTGATGTTTTAGCAGCATTTCCTGGATCTTCCCGTATTACTAGTACGGGAACATTTTTGGTCACACTTGTGGTGACTGAGGATTTCATTCCCATAAAGATAGAGAAGGTCCTAGGTACTTTAAAATGTTTTAATTATTATTCTATATAATCCAATTGAAATTTACTTATTGATCACTCTTAGATTCATTGGTCCCATGATCATTTTATGTGAAATGATGTTTTTATAAAACATCTAAGTGATAGCTACATTGAAAGCTCACTCATAATGCATTACCGCGGAATGCCCAAAATGAAGATTTAAAAGATGAGCTCATTAACCGTTTAGTTGTGTTGTTCGGTGATAAAACATTCAACCGAACCAAGGTCCTTAAGAAAGGTGGTACCTATCTAAAGTATGCAAGGGACCAATATAGGTCACATTTAGAGAAGAACAAAAAGTACGAGCATCCCCCCATGATTCCGGAGAGAGAGTGGAAGGACCTGGTGTCCAATGGAAAGGAGAAGGCTGAAAATAAAAAAAGAAAGACACCACCGGGCCAAGGAAGGTATGTGATATAGAAGCATAAATCTGCAAAAAATCTCGATTAATCATGATTTTTAAAAAATCTGCAGGCTAGACGATTTTTTCCCCGATTTTTTGAAAAAAATCATTGACTTTTTGGTCAAGGATTTTTTTCCGTTTCAAACTGCAAAATCGCCAAAAAACGGTTTAAAAATTTGCAAAAACGCGGAATAAAATTGAGCTGATTTCGCCAAGAAAACCACATTATATCCATGGCTTATTGCTTACTATTATGCTTTTGATGATTTTTCCAAGCATCCATAGCTTGTTTGAAAGTTAACTGCTTTAGGGATTTTAGCCATAGCAACAAGGCAATGAACTGTTTGATAAAATGCTTTGGTAGACATGTATGAAAAAATGCAGTAGCATAGACAAGGCAATGAATTGCTTGAAAATGTTCAGAAATGTAAACATGGTGATGGAATGCCATGATCTAATGCCATGACAAGAAAATTGCTATGGATTGTCATGGCATTCCATCAACGTGAGACTGCATTTCTTTTTAGGCATTTTTTCAAACAATTCACTACCTTGTCTATGTTATTGCTTACTATTATGCTTTGGTAGATTTTTTCCAAGCAACCATAGCTTGTTCGAAAGCACCTGTTTAGGTTTTTACTTTTAGCCATAGCATGAAGGTGTTGAACTGTTTGATAAAATGCTTTGGTAGACGTATGAAAAATGTGGTAGCATAGAAAAGGTAGTGAACTATTTGAAAAAATGCTTCAAAAAAATGTGGTCTCATGGTGATGGAATGCCATAACTAATGCCATGACAAGCAAATTGCTATGGATTGTCATGGCATTCCATCACCATGAGACCACATATTTCTTTGAGGCATTTTTTGAAATAGTTCACGCCTTGTCTATGCTATTGCTTACTATTATGCTTTTGATAGATTTTTTCCAAGCATCCATAGCTTTGTTTGAAAGCACCTATTTTAGGCTTTTAGCCATAGCAGCAAGGCAGTGAATTGTTTGATAAAATGCTTTGGTAGACATGTATGAAAAATGTGGTAGCATAGACAACTATCACCATCCGATATTTATGTAGTTGTAGTATGTTTTGTGCAATGTAATCAACAACGATATGAATATAACCAACAAAAATCTATTTTCTATAATTCATGGATTGAACTCTCAGATTTTATTTGTTCTCAATGTTTGTGCTATGGAAATGCCATTAATTTTTTTTAAAAAGTAGTATGCTATGTGTGATACTATCAACAATGTAATTATGTAATTGATTACTTTTCTTTTACATAATCTAACGATTTCAAAATTTTCATAGGCTACCCCGACACTAATCGAAGGCAACAAAGGCAAGACTAGAAAAGCACAGGCAACACAAACTTGGCTCTGGTGGTTATATTAAATTAGCCGCACAACTTGTAAGTATCAATAAATGAAATATTGCATCCAAATTATAATAAATTGAAAACAATTTTGGTTTTATCACAACTTCATAGAAGCAAAATTCATGATCTTATGCAAAATGTAGGGCTCAATTCAACAGAAGTTTCCACTTAAGAGGACCTCAAGATTTCCTTCCAGCAAGGCTATGGAGTCGTGGTTGAATGCCTAAGAGTCTTGACTGGAAAACACAATCTTCCACTACATCCGACATGTAGGTAAATAAACTCAATAAAGTTTATTTAAAATTGAATACTTGTGTAATCTATTCAATATTAATTTCCACCATAAAGTAATTACATGCCTATTTGTTTTAAACATTCAAGCAATGATAATACTGCACATGACATTGGAATGCAGCCTGGTGAGGGTGGAGCACAACGCGATGAAGGTCATGGTGTGCATCCCCGGCACTTTTAGAGCATGTAGAGTGTGATCAACATGTTGAGCATGATCAGCTAGAGAAGATCGGAATATGATGGGCCCCATCGTAAAGAGGACCACTCTAAAGTTCTTTTAAACATATTTAATTGCAATTGGTGTATTAATTAATGTAACCTTTCATGTTTCAACTTTAGAGCATGTAGAGTGATCAACGTGTTGAGCATGATCAGGCTAGAGAAGATCAGGAACATGATGTGGCCCCATCAGGTAAAGAGGACCACCCCTCATGTTCTCTTAAACATATTTAATTTCAATTGGTGTATTAATTAATGTAACCTTTCGTGTTTCAACTATAGATCAGGATTTAGAGGGTGTTCAACATGTTGAGCATGAGTCTATAACAAAATTTCAGGAACATGATGTGGACCCATCAAGTAAAGAGAACCACTCTAATGTTCTTTTAATTAATGAAATACTTGTAACAATAATAATAAAACATATCGGTTTAACATTTCTTTCTTATTGTAGCAGATCCCCCTTGCAGTGGCGTCCACGTCATGAGCAGATCGACTAGCGTACATTAAGATCACAAGCAGAGGGCAGTAACAACTAAAGGGGGGACATATTGATTTAGAAAATGATACTCCACTTCAATTTTTGTAGCTTTAAAAAAGAAACAAAAAAAAAGTGATTGTAATCATATCATGACAACCATATTTTTGATAATATGTAAAAACTGAAAGAATGAATATTATATGTTAATGAATGAATGTGAATATGTTAATTAATGAATGTTATATGTTAATGAATGAATGTTATATGTTATTAATGGATGAATGAATGTTATATGTTATTAATGGATGAATGAATGATTAATGTTATATGATTGGGTATGGGGAATTGAGAGTGATGTGAGGGGGGGGGAAGGGCCAAATGAGCTTCCACCGTCACGTAGTTGGCCTTGTTAAGTAGAGAATATTAAACTATTCTCGAAACAAAGAGAAGCTCAATAAGGTAATGCACTTTTCAATGTAAGAAATGCATCGTTTGAAGCATCAAACCAATATGCAGTCTGTATATATGATCATTCGTTAGTCTCCGCAATGGTACATTTCCACGAATATTTTTTTTTTTTTAAATTGATGCTTCGTCGCAATTTCGACGAAACCCACCAATGAATCAACGAAAAGGTTCGACGAAGTTGCTATAGCTACGACGAAGGTTTCGTTGTAACTCCTTGCCCATTTCATCGCAATTTCGATGAACTTTTGGTGTTGTTTCCATGCTACTACTTGCCCATTTTGTCGCACTTTCGATGAACTTTTGGTGTTCTTTCGACGCTACTCCTTGCTCTTTTCATCGCCATTTCAACGAACTCTTGGTGTTGTTTCAACACTACTACTTGCCTATTTCCTCACACGTTCGAAAAAATTTTGGTGCTGTTTCGACACTACTCCTTGCCCATTTCGTCGAAATGGTGATGAATGTCTGGTGTTGTTTTGACACTACTCCTTGCCCATTTCATCAAACTGGCGATGAAATTCTGGTGTAATTTTTCAGTGGATATACGAAGTGTTCGTCGATATTCCAACAAAAGTCCAAGCCATTTCACGATGCCGATGACTGACGATTCTTCACCGTTATTTCGACGTTTAATTCTTCGTCGGCCTTTCGACAAAAAAATAGCGACGCAAATATTTTTCGCCATTTCGTCGCTTGTCCGATAAAGATTTGTCAAACGACTGATGAACGACTGTTGGAAAATGGTGTCAAATTCAGTAGTGTCAATGATAAAGCCTCATTCAAAACAAAGTATCAACATGATAGCAATTTGATTTAGCATAGAAAAATAGAAATACGGTAAAATGGAAGGAAGAACAACATTGTTATTGAAAAGTCACCCAAATACCTCTAGTATCAAAGATTTCCTTTAGCTTTTTCCTCAAGGCTTTAAACCACCACTCGACCACTATGATTTTTTTCGTCGATATTTCCCCTAGGATACCAACTTTCTTTGTTTTTATTGCCCTCCACTATGGGTTATTTTCGAATGGTAATTGGCATTGATTATTTTCCGCCCCACTCTCTTGATTCAAATATTGCCATAATGCTTATGGAAGACCACAACCTTCGTGGGATTTCCTCATGATTTAGATTTAGATTTCAAACAGTCTATTATGGATGATATCGGTTATCAAATTTAATTGATCTAAGGAATATAAATATGTATATATATATATATGTATGACATTCATTCCCATTCACATTTGATTATAATCATTCTTTGGTCTATACATATATATTATTTATTTGAAGAGGTTTTATGGGTTCCATATGCCAACATTTAATTAAATAAAGATATTTTATTTCATTTCGAGCATCACTATATATATGAAAAAAGGGACTTTTACGTAATTTCATATCATGAAATTCTTAACCTTTTTTAATCATTCTTTAAAAAGCATACTTTTATTTTCTTCCAAATTATCAAAACATAGAATTTAAGTAAACAATTTAAACTTGAAATCATGAGTCTTATTTTTGTACAAGCCATTCATTTGCAATCACTGGGATAATTCAAATCAAGCAATTACGTTCTTCTATATATGCAAGAAGTTTCAATGCAAGTCATCATGTCATTTGTGGTGTGTGCACCCAAATTCCATCTTAGCTTACCGTTCGATCTAGCTAAACGATCCTACTTCAACCATGTTCTCATCCTTCAACCTGTTACTCTGAAATTGCACACACTTGCACTTACCAAGATTCATCAATAACGTTCAATTCATAATAATATATAAGATAATTCAAAAAGATCACATAGTCAATAATGGTCAGCTTCTAAAATCAGACAAATCACTATGCTAAGGTGGAGGCTGTGTTTACAAGCATTAAATTTTTTTTGGATAGAGGATACTCCAAAATATAGGTTGAAGGTGATTCCTTAAATATCATTAATTATCTACATGGCATTCATCAGCCTAGCTGGAATGTGGAACAAGTTATTAAGGATACTATAATCCTGTTAAGATCTTGTGTAGAGACCCGTGTTTCTCACACTTTTCAAAAAGGAAATTCATTGAACCACTTTTTTGCAAATGAGGTTGTCAGGTTAAATGAGTTTCCTGCATGGGAGAAGGGATCTATCCTTCCCGAGAAAGCTAGGAGCTTACTAATAAATGATGGTGTGGGCTGAATTGATGCAATGACAACATTTATTCACTAGTACCTCCTCCTGACTCACACACTTTGTGGGTTGTGTTTCGATTTCTGGCATTTAGTTGAGTGATTTTTGCAAGATTTTTCTTCTTCTAGTGTTAGAAGAAATAGGTGGCGATAAGAGCACAATAGAGTTGCACTCTTGTGTGGGCCTGAGGAAGAAACATAAGCTTTGGAAGATCCTACGCCACGAGAATTTTATGCCTTTTTTAGAAAGGTTGCATGGGCATGACCCTAATGCCTCAGTGGAATTTGTCTCATGTTGGAATAATCACAAGCTTCAAATGATGGGTCTAGAAGTGGAGATAAATGAGGAGTTGATTGCTACTATGATAGGGATGTGGTTGGTTGGTCATAAGTTTTACAAGGACAAGAAGAGCAATGAGGAAGTGATGGCCCAGTTCTTCAAGGATGATGAGCATAAAAAATTGGTTAAGATGGAAAGCTAGGGTTATGAGTACAAGTCCCTTAAGAAGATTTGGGCGAATGTTGTGGAGGTGATTATGTACTATGTGACTTTGGAGGGCAAGTTTATTGCTATCCTTGGTCACCATTTCACCCTTTTGAATCATTTCAGGCATAGTTTGTTTAATATCGTTTCCATTTTTTCTATTATCTTCTATGGAGGTTTCTGTTTATGCCCATTTAAAAAATAGGAGGGCCCCCATCCTCCATGAAGGTCTCATTCTTTTAATCATGGAGCATGTTAAATCTCATCTCCCTACCCTTTCTATTAAGGGCAAGGAGATGATTTTGAGTGAAGTCTTTGGTTCTTCTAGGTTAGAACTAGCATTGTAGATGAAGAGGAGTGGAATGAAGAGGAAGATGATGTCTCCTCATCCTCTATGGCTACCTCCTCAAAAAAGAGGAAGATGGGTAGCCTTAAAAACAATTGGGTTGTCACACGCCCTATTCTTTTTGACAATGATGATACAACTTAGGTGGTCTTGGATGAGTCATCTACCAGGAATGTGGATTTGGCTATTGGCCAGGGTGAAGCCGAAGGTGGAGGTAATGAGGAGGGTTTGAAGGAGAATGTGTTGGGTTTAGAGGACAAGGATAAGTCGAGGAGGGCATCCAAATGCATTACCAAATTGAAGAACCAAGTCGTGAAAGATTCAACAAAGGATTCCAAAAAGATTCACGAGGAGAAGGCCTTTGGCGAAAAGACGGTGGAAATTGATGACTCCTCGATTCTTAAATCGCCCAATGTGGAGCTGGAAGATGAAAATAAGGGTTGAGATGAGGAGGATGCTGAGTAGAAGAGTGCTAAGTCGGAGCCTCTAAAGGTAAATCCTCTTTCTGAGGACTTTTCTTATCTTGATGATGATTCTACCTCCATGTTTGAGTTGCTAGAAATGGCTAGGGTTGGGGCCACTGAAACTTTTAAGTTAGCAAAATAGACTCTTTAAGACTTTAATAAGGTTGACATTAAAATAAGGGGTTTGAAGCATAACTTGAAGAATGTTCCAAAAGGCTCAGTGTCGGACATTCTTATCTACAAAATTGTGGACCTTGAGGGTCCTTTCCATGACTTCAAATCTCTATGTGAGGAACATCTAGCTGATTTAGAAGCCAATATTTTGGACACGGATGTGGACATAAAGTAACTTTTACATTTGTGTTACATTTTAGTGAAGAATAGTGCAAGCTCTTTAGAAGTCCTATTTAAAAAGTTTAGTGAGCTCAGAGAAGATCAAGTGTATTTTTATGAGTTAATGGAGAAAGAACATTCGACCAAAGGCAAAGGTAAAAAAACTGTGAAAGATGATGGTAAGGGCCCAACTATTAGAGGGTTTGTTGAATGGAAAAAGTCCTTTGAAGTTGAGAAGAAAGAGTTGTTGTACATGGTTGAATTACATAGAAGCTAGGAGCTTGAGGTGGCCAACACCTTAAGTAGTATGAATTCTATCCTTTTGTCTATTGTATGTTTCATGTTGGGTCTTGGTTTATTTTCTATTGTTTTGTTGTTTTGATGTTGTTGGGTGTTGTTGTTACTTTACTGTTTTATCTCTCGTGCAGTACACCTTTTATGCTTTTTTTTTGGGTTTTGACATGCTAATGGTTTCTTACTGTTCGATCTTTTAAGCAACATTTTATGTCTTTAGTTGTAAAGGGTTTCGGGTCCCTTCAAAACCTATTTTTCTCGTATAATCAAAATGATGGTCAACTTCTTTCAATCTTTTCAGAAATATCAAAATTTCCATTAACATATTGAATTTCCTCAATATTTCAATTTATTATTTTATAATAAAAAATGTAGTAAATTTGGGTTATGACAAAACTACCTAGGGTTTAACCGATAAACCCTAAAACACTTGAAAGTAGACATAATTCATTTTTGGTTGTATCCTTTAACTTATGGACCTACAAAGCACATCTCTGGAATGCTCTCGAAAAACCCATATCGAATCTAGCCATCAACAATCCTTCAAACACCTAGAAGAAACTCTTGCAACTGTATGTAAATATTACATGAAAATATTGTAGCATATGCAAACACATACTCCTTTCACCAACAACTTGTACCAATGCTTCCAGGACCAGATCCATTGCATACCTTATCTCCCCTTTTGACATCAATGACAACAATATACCAACAAAGATATTATTATCATTTATACCATCAAATTTAAATTATATAAATTCAATTCATATAATGATAATACACAACTCTCACTTACACCAACTTTAAATGATCTAAATTCAATTCATAAAGTAGGAAAAGACATTAGTCTCATATGTGTTGAATTTTGCTTACAAATAGTTATCATCAATATTATTTTTAAAAGGTTATATTAATAGAATTTAAGAGAACTTAATTCAATTTATATGTTGATAAGATATTATTATCATTTATACCATCAAATTTAAATTATATAAATTCAATTCATATAATGATAATACATAACTCCCACTTACACCAACTTTAAATGATCGAAATTCAATTCATAAAGTAGGAAAAGACATTAGTCCCATATGTGTTGAATTTTGCTTACAAATAGTTATCATCAATATTATTTTTAAAAGGTTATATTAATAGAATTTAAGAGAACTTAATTCAATTTATATGTTGATAAGATATTAGTATCATTTATACCATCAAATTTAAATTATATAAATTCAATTCATATAATGATAATACATAACTCCCACTTAACCAACTTTAAATGATCTAAATTCAATTCATAAAGTAGAAAAAGACATTAGTCCCATATGTGTTGAATTTTGCTTACAAATAGTTATCATCAATATTATTTTTAAAAGGTTATATTAATAGAATTTAAGAGAACTTAATTCAATTTATATGTTGATAAGATATTAGTATCATTTATACCATCAAATTTAAATTATATAAATTCAATTCATATAATGATAATACATAACTCCCACTTAACCAACTTTAAATGATCTAAATTCAATTCATAAAGTAGAAAAGACATTAGTCCCATATGTGTTGAATTTTGCTTACAAATAGTTATCATCAATATTATTTTTCAAAGGTTATATTAATAGCATTTAAGAGAACTTAATTCAATTTATATGTTGATAAGATATTAATATCATTTATACCATCAAATTCAAATTGATATAAATACAATTCATATAGTGATATTACGGACCTCCCACTTACACCAACTTTAAATGATCTAAACTCAATTCATAAGGCATGAAAAGACATTAATCCCACTGACCATCATATTGATGCAAGATCAAGTAATAAGAGAGTCGCAAGAAACTGTTTTTTTCCCTTGAGACAGAGCTGAAAGCTAATTTATATTGCACCATTATGTAATGGTATAGTTTCCCCCACAGCCCGTGAACCAGTAAGATAAAAAGAACGTGATGCGAAGTAATTCATTCAATCTCCACCCCCGATGTTTTGAAGGGTTTTTCTCGCTACACATAATTGTAATTTTGTTGTTTCACACAAAACAATACAGATGGTCAAGTTTCAAACAAAACATTTATCCTTCAAGGGTGGATTCAAAGTGTACCACGTCAGAGTGGTAAGTAGTGGCCATTTTTTAATATAAATCAATTATTGTCAGATTCGAGACCCATATTTACTGTATTTGATAGACATTGGACGGAGCACTTAAAACTGTTGGAAGTCCAAGCTTAGATGCAACACTGTTAGGGTGACAGAATTTCAAACTCTATGAAAAACAAAATCCCCAATGACCTTCCATCTATATGAAGTGATTCTCAATTACCACTACACAGGAACCCCACCTCCCAATCTATTATCACCACCACCTTTGATTCAATGCTCATTCTGCATTTGAACACAATGCTGCACACAAGTTTGAAGGCTCCTAGAGGGGACTGAAGGAGCTTATCAATACTTCTTTATCCTCTCATGATGTGGTTGATATTATTGATGTTTTATTATACACATTATTCATGATCCTACACTATCTACATCTAGGATTTTAATATGTATTTGTTTATAGTTCTTAATCTATGTGAATATTTTCTTATAATTAATTATGATGATGTATTTTCTTAATGATTTATTTAATGAGGATCTCGATGATGCTTGTTTAATTGATGATGATCACATTATGTTACAAACAATGACCATGCTTATATATCTCATAGTGTTTATTGGATCCTACATTTTACTCTGCTCATATTATTAGAGATCCATTGATTCGTGTCTTTAGTGGTAATAGAGATAGTTATCATAGAAGTGCATATGCACATTTAAAAAGTTTTGTCTAATATGTTACATTCATATCAATGATGAAATGTTACTGATACATGAATTTAGAGAGATTCTAGTTGACAAATCTTTATTATGGTTTGATTCACATTATGCTTCTTACATCTCATTCATAGATCTTATATACGCTTTCATAAAATATTTCACTTTTAATCTCCATTTCCGTAAGATGATACTAATCTTTCAAAATAAAATGAGTATTATGCAATTTAACCAATATACATATCCTACCATTCAATATGAGAAATCATATAACATGAAGTTAGTTACATATGTTAGACACAAATACTGAGAGGGATTTGGGGGGGTGGGGGGGGGGGGTGAATTAGTATTGAATACTTTTTACTTTAAACCACCACATTCATAATATCATGAAAACATGATCAATAGCAATGCAAGTAATGAACACATCCATAAAAGAGAACCCCAGATTTATGTGGAAACCTTGAAGGGAAAAACCATGGTCAAAATAGCTACTTGAAGCTACTGTCCAAATCTAACTTCACAAAACAATATAGAACTTACAATAATTTTGCAGGCACCAACCCACAGGAATTCCAGCCTTAAAGAGTCTAGACACCAATCCTCTTTGAATTATGATTTGTAGGCACCAATCTATAGAAGAGACCAATCCCCTATGACTAAGCTACAACACAGTCATTGAGCAACAACTTAGATTAAAAAGCTTCAACCTCATATTACAGAAGGAAATATAGATCTTCTTTCACACACTTTGCTCAACATTAATAGGCAAACATATCCTTTGATGATATCTCAATTTCTCTCAACATCCTTGATTTCTCTTTTTTGTTTGCACATCATTTAACATATACATTTCACACAAAACCACACAACACTTGATTCACAAGTCCCACCACATTTTCATAAAAATGATTTACAGCATATATCCATTCCAACATGTTAACCACATCTAAATGTCAACCTAGAACCCTTTAACACCATCCGCAATTAGCCATGTCGGCCAAGGATAGACCTTAATTAAAAATGATAGACATGCTTCCTTCAGCTAGTGCACACTTCCCTTCTCTAACGCAAAAACTCAAACATTATTCATAGTCAACCAACAAACACAAACTTTACTCTCACTTATATCTTGTAGTACTATGATTCAAATTTGTTGAACCTGTAGATTAAGATTCTTTATGTGTAGTACTACTTGACTTTGAAGCCAGAAGCCATGTTTCCCTTCTTCAATAATAATAACATTAACATTTTGCAACACCAACAACTGATCAAACCAAAATTACACATATTTGACATTAATGATAGTCTACAATGCTTTGACATCAATAACAACACTATGTTCAACAATCTCCCCCTTTATCACTGATGGAAAACAAAGAAATGACTAATCCTTATTTGCATTATTATCTATATCTCTTTTCTCCTTTATCTCTATCCCTTTTATTTTCTCCAAAGCATGATGTTCCAGATGTACATTGCACTATCCCTTATATTGTCATTTCGTCCCTTTCTACCCCTTTGACATCAATGGCAAAGGGACTTTTGGATCCTTCATTTTAGACTTTCTTCTCCCCTTATGTTATGTAGTCCATTTACTATATCTTACCACATTTCACCACAAATCATCTATACCTTTTGTGATAGGGAGTCACAACTCAATAGAAACTTCTTTATACTTGATTGATATATGCTTTGTAACTAGAGCATATTACGAGATACTTTGAAATATTGATTGCACTT
The DNA here is from genome assembly GCA_007258455.2 of Sequoia sempervirens. Classification (NCBI taxonomy): domain Eukaryota; kingdom Viridiplantae; phylum Streptophyta; class Pinopsida; order Cupressales; family Cupressaceae; genus Sequoia; species Sequoia sempervirens. Next base: position 151,210,142 of record VDFB02358134.1, on the reverse strand, counting down.
GTATTAACGTAGAGAATTGAAATGGGTTATCATTTCAATTTTCATATCCTTCAAGATGTGTTTCATCCAAAGTCCCTGAGTGCAACATGATACTATACAAAGTACTATGCTTCTGCAATAGATAAGGACACTGAATCTTTCATTTTTCCCAACTGAGATAGAAGACTATCTCCAAGAAAGAGTGCACCACTATTAGTGTTTTTCCTTTTATCAATAGTTCCAACCCAATTTGCATCTATATATGTTGTCAATTGGAAGTTTTTACTTCTTGGATACCACAAACCATAGTACATAGTAGCTTTCAAGTATTTGAAGATTCTTTTTACTACCTTTACACGTGTCTCCTTAGGTGTGGGTTGAAATCTTGCAACCATACATAAAACATGCATAATGTTCGGTCTAGATGCAGTTACATATAATATACTTCCAATCATAGACTTGTACAAAGTTTTTTTTTTGCGAAAGACTCATCGTCCTTATCGAGCTTACATCAAGTAACCATAGGCATACTAACCAATTTACAATCTTCCATGTTGAACTTCTTCGACATCTTTTGACATACTTTGTTTGTGCTATGAATATACCTTTGTCTAACTGGGAGATTTATAAACCAAGAAAGAATGACAACTCACCAAGCATGGACATTTCAAATTATTTTTTCATTTCACCAAAAAACTCTTTACGCATTTTGTCTTTACTACCACCAAAAATCATATCATCAACATAGACAACAACAATTAACTAATGGTCACCTTCAGTTTTGATGTAAAAAATTGCTATCATCTATACCTTTCTTGAATCCTTTTTGTCGCAAATACTTATTCAATATTGAATACCATGCCCTAGGAGCCTGCTTGAGTCTGTACAATGCTTTCTCCAATTTGCAGAAAAAAATTTGATCCTTGGAAAACTAAAATCCTTTCGATTGCTCAATGTAAACTTCTTCCAACTCACCATTCATAAATTTTAACTTAGCATCTATCTAATATACTTTGAAGTTATTGAATGCAGATAATGCCAAAAACATCATAATTGCTTCAATTCTAGCTACTGGAGCAAATTTTTCTTCAAAGTCAATACCTTCTACTTGAGCATAACCCTTGCAAACTAACCTTGCTTTACTTCTAATCACTTTTCTATCTTCATTCAGTTTATTTTTGAATACCCATTTTATGCCAATAAAATTTTATCCTTAGGCATTGGAACAAGTTCCCAAGTTTCATCCTTTTCAATTTGATTCAGTTCTTCTTCCATTGCTTCTATCCAACTCTCATCCTTTCTAGCTTCTGCAAAATATTTTGGATCAATTTTGGATAACAAAGCAAAATGTACCCATTCATTCATTTTTTCTAACCTTATTTTGGTTAGAACTCTACTATTTTTATCTAGACAATAATTTGACTCTCAAAATGATCTCTTTGAACATATCTTACTGAAGATTTTTGTTTGTTCTATTAGACTCACTCTCTATATATTCTTCAATAGTGTGGAATGATCCATCAAAATCATTGTCATCATCATTTGATGCCAACTTATAGTATAGTGTCTCAGCAATGAGCATCATAAAGTACCTATCTCCTTGAAAGCTCTTGGTCCTCATTGGTCCACAAAGGTTTGTATGAACTTTCTCCAATGGATTTGTAGTTAGATATTCCTTTGTTTGAAATCTCAATCTTATTAGCTGTCCTTCTTGATATTCTTTATAGAGAGTGCATGGGGGCTTTGAAAATGTAAGAGAGGGGGACTAACCACGTCAAGGCTCTAGGTCATGGAGAGCTGACAGTGGAGGGATGCCCTAACTTACCTCACTCTAAAGGGATGCTTTGAGATAAGGATCAAGAACAATGAGGACTATAATGTACTTCAATCACTCCACAGATCCCAAACCTAGGTTTGGGCTAGGCAAGCTGGTTTTTAGAGTCGGTACTATGCCTTAAACAACTATCTTTTTTAGGATGGCAGCGCAATTCTGGGACGTTAGCGCGGCGCGCTAGCATCTCTCAGGCGTGCTGGTGTTCGTACAGTCAAAAAATAGTGAACACAATACAAACTACCAAAAAATAAGCTGACTAATCTAGATGGTAAAAATAGAATAAGTAAATACAGGAAATAGAAAATAAAGTGATAAAACAAGTAAATGAGGACTAGGGTGACAAAGATGATCTCACAAAACAGTGTGTATTTGCCAGCTAGCTCCACATGTACTTTCACCTGCACACAAGAAAGAAGGGGAAAATTATTGGAGTTGTATAGGGGCCTGCCTCAGCAGACCCCTGTTTTGGTGTTTCCACCTCCACAGATAGCTAGAAGGAAACAAAGTAGAAATATGTGATAAAGAAGTAAAAAAAAGTAGAGATTACAATAAACACTACAAAACAGTATAATGCTACTCAATCAAATCACAAAGGAGAGGAGAAAAACATTACCACCTCCACCCAAAGCTCACTAGCCAATGGAGGAGAATACAGGCTTGGAAAGGTTACCACAACCACAACTATGATGAAGGGAAGTCTCGCAAGACCCCAATTCCATGCTACTTGGCTTGCTTCACACTTGCTATGTGGAGTTGATGGAGTGTTGTTGTTGTTGTAATGGAGTGTTGAAGTGTTGCTTGAGAGTGAAGTGACTATTGAAAGTGCTAAGAGAATGCTTGAGAATATGCAAGAGCTTGTGAGAGGATGAAATGAGATGAAGATAAATGAATTTGAAGGAGAAGAGAGAAGAACCTGCCATTTTTGGGGTCGGTTGGTTGAAGAAGGACATTACAAATAGTTCCCAATCGAAAGTGTAACGCCTCTGCCAACTTCAGACGCAGGAATTCGTCAAGGATGGCAGCGCACCGCGTAGACGTTTGTGTGCCTCACATGCGTCCTCGACAGAAATTATATCACCAACACAATAGACAGATGCCAAGTGGAAGGAAGGAAGTTGGGTGATGTGGAATTTTTCTTTCGGATTTGATTTTCTAAGGTGAGGTTGTGTAAAAGGAGAATTTGCGTAGGGGGTGCAAATTCGCTCCTATACATTTCCCCCCCACTTTAGCGAGCACGAGTACCGATGAGTGCTTTGGTAAAGTAGATTAAAGAGTTAATAGGTTTAGAAATTTATACCTGAACCATCAAGGAAGCATACCACAATTTAGTAAACTCAAAAGTGTAGGGAAGGAAAAGGACTCCGCAAGTACTCTACCTAAGGAGTTTTGAACATAAGGACTCCATAGCTCCAGAGAACTATGAAGCTGCACAAAGTACATCGAAGGTCCTCAGACCAACGATGGACAAATCCCACAGGATGAAATCATCTTACAGGCCCACGGACCTACAAGGGAGCAACCTCCAAGATATCTCACATGAAGGAAGCCCCGAGAAGCAAGCACCTCACAGGCTTGCAGACCTACAAGGAGGTATCCTCCAAGATCTCTCACATGAAGCAAACCTGATGAAACAAGTGCTTTACAGGCCCACAGACCTACAAGGGAGTGACCTCCAAGATCTATCACATGGAGGAAGCCTAGAGGAGGAGACTTCACAGAGTCAAAAAGTGGTTTCACAGATGCACCTGCAAGGTGACATGTCTATCTGCAGATACAACATGTCAAAAAACAAAGTGGCCACGCAGGAAAATAAGCTGATAGTCACACAAACCATCAATAAGTCAGAAGGATTTCAAAGGGGTCCAATCAAGGGACACGCTATTTGAACGTGAGAGAATTTTTTTCACAAATCAATTCGTCACCAAGGAATCCTTTCAAAAAATGTTCACTTCATCAAGGAATTTGAAAGGAAAAAATGCCCCCTTGCAAGGGGAAGGTAAAGGCTACTCCCACCTCGAAGGAAAGTTCTCAAGTTATTTCTTTGTGAACCCATGATGAAGGAAACACATTCCATTAGGGGTCCATGTCGAGAATGCGATTCTTTTTTGAAAAGGTTTGCAAAAATTCTTGAGAAAATATTCATTGGAAATCGAATACATTTTTCGAAAATCAAAGTACCATAGAAATGGCATTGTCACACATGAAAGGGACAACTCAATCAAAGAAGAGAGAAAGATAAAAGGAAAGCTAAAAGAGACAAAGACATCACAAGAAAAGGGCACAGGGGTGATCTGATATTTCAAGGTCAGAGCTACTCATAAATATATATAAGTATAATAGTAGTATATAAATGAATTTTCATTAACCCCCTACTATATCAGACCATGTGAAGACTACACGAGAAGACAAAGTAAAAATAAAAATTCGGTCAACATGGAAGGGAAGCCTAAATTCCCCCAACACTTTGCATTGTCCCCAATTTGTCGAAAATAAAGCACAAACATGGAAGAATGATGATACAAATACAAGAAGGTTTACGACACAAAAATCACTCCTGTATGCAAGCACCAACAAGGGTGACAAGGGTCATCCAGGAACACATAACACAACTACGGGGAAAAACATCACAACACACACATCTAATCTAAAGATAAAGAGGCCTCCCCCTAACATTCATCGACCAAGAGGTCGCCCGCTTCCCAATCTAGATCATTGTAAGGGGAAGGAGGATGAGCCTGCAATAGTGGAATATTAAGGGGAGGAGCTTCTGACCCTCCTACAACAAGGGCTAAGGAAGAAGGCCCCACAAGGTCTTCTACACTAGGCTCTTGTGGAGTTATGGTCAACAACTTCGCGAAGATCGCTAACAAGGATGAAACTTCATCCATAGAGTTAAACATGCACTTTACTAGAGTGTCATGTCGTACCTCAATAGATGGGGAAGGTTGCACCTGAGGTTCACTACTTGGCTCACTAAATGACTCGAGAGTGGTGGGTATGTGTAGGATCATCATCGAAAAAATAGGCCCTTAAGTAGCCAAAAATCTAGAAAAATTAGAGTTAGGCAACTTGATGTAAAAATTTGAATAAGTTATCTATATTATTTCAAAAATATGTAAGAATAGAATTTGTAGCAAATTGAATGTAGTTTCTAAACTACTAGGTTCTATTTGGTGAAAATTTGAAATTTCAATGCAATAGTACTTAAATTTTAGGGAAAAAATAAGTAGGTGTATGTCTGACCACCCTAAACACAATAACATGATAATATTTTTTATAAGATTTTAGATATAAGTAGAGGACTCATGTCCTAATGTGATGCATATTTTTTTGTAATTTTTTTCCAAGTAAATAATTAATTATGATTTTTTATTATAATTTTTAAAAAATATAAAAACTTATATGTCGACCACCTTAACTTGGTCAAAACTTCATGAAATTCAATTTTTCTTTTTTTAATCCTATAGTATGCAAAGCATAGAATGTGACGCATGTTTTGGATTCAAAAAATGTGATAATGTTTGAAAGCTATAGATGTTTTTCAATCAGCCTATCAATCAGGACTTTAAAGTCATAATTCAAATAGAAAATGAATAATAATTACTTATTAAATTCAGAGTAAATCATAATTTATATTGGTGGAAAGCTGAGAATCTCCCTTAAAAACCCTTTTCGTTTCATCAATTTTGGGTAAAAAAAAGTCGTCAACCACATACCCATCATATTGCCACTTTTTGGCCCATCATGATCCTGCACATACCCCAATGAAAAACTCAGGGGAAGCCAGAACTGGTTCCATCACTAAGATAGAACAAGCCAAGGCGGGACCACCCTTCAGAGAAGGTGGGATCCTCTTACGTCCTCCATTGTTGGAAGGGCCATCCTCTACCTTCTGCTTCGTCGGGGGATGTGAACTCCCCATAGATGAGGCAAGAGGCGCAGAGGAGGAGGAGAAAACTGTGGAAAATACCACCGAAGTATTCGGCATATCCATAGGTTTAAGGAATGGCAGGATGTCTGGAAGGGACATCAACAAGGGTGGCTCCACCAAATGAGCAATAAATACTTGTACCTTTTTAGGGTCAGGCACACTCATACTCATAGCAAGAGTCGGAAGTGATACTAAACTAGATTTAACAGAAGCAGAGGGAAGGAGAGAGGAGGATGCGTTAGGAGGCCCTGAAGCAGGGGCATACATCTCCTCTTCCTTCTTCTACAAAGTGACCTGCTCAACGGCAAGAGCCTTTCGTCGACGCTTGCGCTCATGCGCAAGGCGATTTTTGTGACTCTTCGAGCTAGAGACTAGAGGTTACAAAGGGACGAAAGACTCCTTCTCAACCATGGGAGTGTCCACTACAACCATTTCCAATAGAGGGACAAGGTCCTGAATGGGAGCAAGAGGAACATATTGAGGAACAGTAGGGGGAGTTGGCTCTAATACCTCCACAGTGGGCCTCTTCATGTTTACTGCTTTGGGAGCAGAAGTGGTGGGAGGTTGCAGAGGCCGGGACATAGGGGATTCCCCACGGGGACCCTTTATTTTTGCATATTGAATGGGCCTATGCTTCGAGGCCAGAACAAGAAGCTTAAACGTGGGATGATTGGGCTTTCACCAAGCAGGTACCATAGGATTCTCTCACAAATGCGGAACAAAATCTAATGGTTCCATGGCGGCGCGAGAGGAAGCATCAGGCTGAGTAGTGGTAGAGGAAGAAGAGGGACCCCAAGAGGGCTTTTCTTCTTCTCTTCTATGGACCTTGGTGGCATTACTGCCAGCTTTCAAATAGGCCCTATGTGAAATGGCATAAGGTAATGGAGGGTACCTCACTCTAGGCATTAAGTTCCATTTCTTGTACTTCTGATATGTCTCGTACAAGAGGTCCTTTCTAGGTGGGAGAGGACCAACAGGTGCAAGCCAAAAGTGATCTAAAGAATAATTGATACGTGCAATCAATGGTCTATAACCAGTGTCATCGATCACATGCATGAAACCCTCATGAATAAACTTTAAACATTTGTGCACAACCGATGGAATTGCGTTCATAGCTACCAGCCAAGGGATACCTAGCTTCACTCTGAAGAGTTCAAACACTGGGATTATGTCAAAAAAAAAGTTCACAGATTTAGGTCCGACAAGGACTGACAAAATGACACTACCAAGAGGAGGCACAAAACGTATGTTATGTGTACGGATGGTGCTCATAGGTGCATTGTACCCATCTTTATTTAGGAAGTTAATTAACATGATCTCCTCAGTTATAATGTTCACAAGTGAGATGTCGGGTCAACAAGAACACCCGCTACAGTATTCCCATTGATTCATACAGGGATATAAAGAGGAGATGGTTCTCTATTAAAGCCCATTTGTAGGTCCTGCAAGGTGAAGGTTATACCTTTACTACTACTTACAGGCTGCGCAAAGCAGATAGGAAGATGCAGAAAAGAGACCATCATGAACACTAAATGATACTCTCACAAATCTCCCCAAAGGTTTGGAATAGGATGGTGACCCAGTTAAGGCTTCGTTCTGCAACACCTATAGAACCTTCCAACTACGCCTACTATGGGTCACAGGTTAGGCTGTAAGGTGTAACACCTCACAACACTCTCACCTACAATGCTCCTAGAATGTGACAAAAGGAGCCTTCAGTACTGCTAAATGGAACCAAAATGGTTCATGTCAGGTTCACCAAAAATGTAAGAGAGGTGGACCAACCACGTCAAGGCTCCAAGTCATGGAGAGTTGACAATGGAGGGCTGCCCTAACTTACCTCACTCTAAAGAGAGGTTTTGAGACAAGGATCAAGAATGATGAGGACTATAATGTACTTCAATCACTCTGCAGATCTCAAACCTAGGTTTGGGCTAGGTGAGCTAGTTTTTAGATTTGATATTGTGCCTCAGACAACTCTCTGTCTGAGGATGGTAGTGCAGTTCTAGGACATCAACACGGTGCGCTAGTGTCTCTCAAGCACGCTAGTGTCTATATGGTCAAAAAATAGTGAACATAATACAAAATACCAAAAAACAAGATGACAGCCTAGCTAACTAGTCTATATGGTTAAAAATATATATATATATAGGAAAGAGAAACTAAAGTGATAAAACAAGTAAATAAGGACTAGGGTGACAAAGATGATCTCACAAAAAGTGCCTATTCGCCAACTAGCTCCATCTGTACTTTCACCTACACACAAACAAGAAGGGGAAAATTGATGGAGATTTATAGGGGCCTACCTCAATCAGACCCTCGTTTTGGTGTTTCCACCTCCATGGACAACTAAAAAGCAATGAAGTAGAAATATGTGATAAAGAAGTAAAAAAGTAGAGATTACAATAAACACTACAAAACAATATAATGCTACTCAATCAAATCACAAAGGAGAGGAGAAAAATATTACCACCTCCACCCAAAAGCTCACTATCTAATGGAGGAGAATACGGACTTGGAAAGGTTACCACAATCGTAGCTATGATGAAGGGAAGTCTCGCAAAACCCCAAGCCCACGCTGCTATGGCTTGATTCACACTTGCTATGTGGAGTTGATGGAGTGTTGTTGCTGCAATGCAGTGTTGAAGTGTTGCTTGAGAGTGAAGTGACTACTGAAAGTGCTAAGAGAATGCTTGAGAAAATGCAAGAACTTCTAAGAGGATGAAATGAGATGAAGATAGATGAATTTGAAGGAGAAGAGAGAAGAATCTGCCATTTTTGGGGTCAATTGGTCAAAGAGGGATGTTACAGATCATTCCCAATTGAAAGTGTAACGCCTTTTCCAACTTCAAATGTGGGAATCTGTCAAGGATGACAGCACGTCGCATGGATGTCTGTGTGTCGCGCATGTGTCCCCAATATAAATTCTCTCTCCGACACAACAGATAGATGCCAAGTGGAAGGAAGGTAGTTAGGTGATGTGGAATTTTTCCTTCGGATTTGATTTTCTAAGGTGAGGTTGTGTAAAAGAGGAATTTGCATAGCGGGTGCAAATTTGCTCCTATATAGAAAACTCAAGCATATCTCTTACTACTTGTATAGAACCGATCTTCATAAGATGATAAAAGTTTATGTAACCCATCCTTCTATGTCAAAGCCAAATTTCATCTTTTTGTCCCAAGAGACATTTCTTTCTTTTGATCTCACTGAGATTGTACACATTGCTTTTTGTCCTACTTCCTTTTATAACAAGCTTGCCAATGCTTGCTTGTCTGCATCCTTGTGCATTGAATGACAGATTGTAGCCTTTTTCATATATTTGACTTACACTTAGTAAGTTATGCTTTAGACCTTCAACATATAAGACATCATATGTCTTAGTTTCTCCACCATCCAGACTCAATGTACCCTTTCTAGACATCTTAGCAACAAAATTATATCACCAAGCCTTAGTGATCCGCCATTCCAGTTTTGAGACTTATAAACTTACTTTTGTCTTTGTTCATGTGGAGCCCTAGAACATCCACTATCAATGATCCATGAATTTTTCTCATTCTATGCATGAAATGTGATATATACAATTATTGATTTTTAAGACTTGTGATCTTCATTCTTGTTTTTCCACACTTTCTAAGTCTCTTTCTTCTAATCAACAAAGATGACTGCTTTCCTATCTTGCTTAGGATGATTCTCAAAAGTACATCTACAATGTCTTGCAATATGTCTAAGATTTTTGTACTTGTAACATATGACATTGAAATCAAATAGAGGTGCAAATGCATTCCTACTCATAAAATTATTCTTTCTTGTTGGAAACCTTCTATAGTTTATTTCCTTATGACCAAATTGATTGTAGGTATAAAAATAACCAAAAAATGAATACTTGAACTTGGTATTGTATGCTTGCCTTTCCATATTTGAAATTTTGAATATCCTCTTCTGTTGAACTTGAATGAAAGCATCTTCTTCCTTTTTTAGTTCTTCAGTCTCCTTAGATTGTTCCACATTTGAACTTTTGGAGGCCTTTTCAACAAGGTCCTTTATATATGTCTTCATGGGGTGCTCAGTAGTCTTTAAGCTCTGGATTTTATTAAATCCAATGCCAAAGTTGATGTGAGGAGACCTTTGATTATTGATAATCTCATCTAGAATCTTTGTGCTCTTTTCAAACTTCATATTTTTGTTCCTTTGACAATTTTCTTTATCTAGTTCATTTCTCAAGGATACCATTTCCGCTTCAAGCCTTTCAAAATCCATTTCCTTTGCCTTTATTTTTTTAGTCAAGACATCTTCAATCCTCTTTGCTTCTTCTATCTAAACTTTCAGATCTAAAACCACCTTTTTTTATTCCTTTAACTTCATCTTATGTTTCTAATTTTCCTTCCTTTATTTCATCAGTTCATCTAGGGTAGCAATAAGTTCTCCTTCTAGATTAACTTTTGCATGTTCTTCATCATCTTTAGAATTTTATTTTTCTATGTTACCATGATCTAAAGTCTCCATTTCCATGAATAGAGAATCCTCTCTTTCACTCTCACTTTTGAAGGTATAATGATCATAGTGATAAGAGGAATAGCTATCTTCCTTAGAGTAGAGGCTTTTCTTATACTTGTGATCATTATTCTTCTTAAATTTAGACCTCTTATATCTCTTTTGATTGGACTTATACTCTTTTTTATCATCATTAATTCCTTTGAAAGGACACTTAGTAGCAAGGTGACTATTTTAACACAAATAAAAAATTTGAAGGGTAATATACCTTTGTACTTGTTGGAACCTTTCCTTAATTTCCTTACAAAATTTTCTTCTTCAGGATTTGATTCATCACTAAAGTTAGGATCTTCATTTATCCTTGATGCATTTAAGGCCACCTCTTTCTTTAAGGATTTATCATTCACAATCATCATATCATATGCAGTGAGTATCCCATGTAGTTCATCCATTATTAGAGTGTTCATATCTTTAGCTTCTTCAACAACATAAATTTTTTAATCAAATCTTGAGGGAAGATATCTAAGTACATTTTTTACAATCACGAGATCTTTCACTTCTTCACCAAGTCCTCTGATGGTATTAACAACTTCATCTACCCAGAGAAGGTATGCAACAATATTATTTTATTCCTTCATCTTCAAACTCTCAAATTGTCCCCAGTAGGTTTGAAGCTTTGTTTGCTTGAACTTTTCATCACCTTCATAAATATTGTGAAGCTTGTCCCAAATCTCCTTTAATGCAATCATGTAGTGCATTATCTTGACAACCTCAGATCTACATAACCCACATAGAATTGCATTCTTTTCTTTAGCATTATTCTCACAGGCTTTCTTTCCTGCTTAATCTCTTGGAGGATTTTCAAGAACTTCATAACCATCTAAAACAAATTGCCAAAAATCAAACCCTAATAACATCAAGTAAGATTCCATCCTTACACTCCAAAAGGCATAATTTGATCCATCAAATAGCAACACCTTTTTTTAAGAAATTCCTTCTTGTCTTGCTATGTGTGTCATACTAGATCTAGCTCAAGCTGTTACACTTCACCAAGGAGCTTAGCTCTAATACCAATTATTACACACCAATACTAAGAGGGGGTGAATCATTATTTATTACTTTTTACTTTAAACTACCATATTCATAATATCATGAAAACATAGTAAATGACAATTTAAGTAATTAATACATCCGAACATAAGAGAACACCAAATTTATGCGAAAACCCTAAAGGGAAAACCATGGTGAGAAAAGCTACTTGGAGCTACTGTCTAAATCTAGCATCATATAATAATATAGAACTTACAATAATTTTGCAGGCACCAACCCACATGAATTGTAACCTTAAAGGGAGACATCAATCCCCTTTGAATTATGATTTTCAAGCACCAACCTATAGGAGACACCAATATCTATGACTGAGCTACAATACAAATTTCATTAAGCAACAACTCAAAGTAAGAGACTTCAACCTCATATTACAGAAGGAAATAGAGATCATCTTTCACACACTTTGCTCAACATTAATAGGAAAACACATCATTTGATGATATATCAAGAAATTTTTCTCAACATCCTTGACTTCTATTTTATACTTGCACGTCATTTAACATATACATTTCACACACAACCACACAACACTTGATTCACAAGTCCCACCACATTTTCATAAAAATGATTTAAAATATATATCCATTCCAACATGTTAACCACATCTAAATGTCATCCTAGAACCCTTAAACACCATCCGCAATTACCCATGTCAACCAAGAATAGACCTTTTAAATTCAAAATAATATGAAACATGTAGTCAGCTCGGTCCTAAATAAAATGCATTACCACCAGTGTAAGATAATTCCATACACTTCCTACAATGATATTAATTGGTCCTATTTTACCTTCACATGCTTCCTCCAGCTGGTGCATGCTTCCCTTATCTAACACAAACACTCAAACATTATTCATAGTCAACCATTTAACATAGACTTTACTCTGTCACTTCTATCTTGAAACACCATGATTCAAATCCTTTGAAAATATAGATTAAGATAATTTATGTGTAATAGTACTTGAATTTGAAGCCACAAGACATAAGAAATAATAGTATAATGCAGTAAAAAATATGATGATAGTTTAATACAATACATATTCTCCTTTTGAGCAACAAACCTTAGAACACTACCATAAACATTTCTAGCCACAAAAGTAGTAGACATACAATAAATATCAATACCATATGTATCAAGACTCCTGATGTTTCCCTTCAATAATGATAACATTAACATTCTGCAATATCAACAACTGATAAAAACAAAATTACACATATTTGACATCAATAGCAGTTTGCAACACTAATGATAGTCTACAACACTTTGACATCAATGACAACACTATGTTCAACAACATATTTTTTTCACACTTTTGAGAATAAGCACATAATTCAACCACAAGTAATCAAAGGAATTTAACTAGATTAAGAGATAATCCACATACATTATTGAAACAAATTTTGTAAGCACAATTTATCAAGTTTCCTTCCATCCAGACCATTGACACATCTAAACATCTATAAAAAAAAATTGAATACATGGACTTGCTACAAGTAAATGTATGTCACTCGAGCATTAAATCCAAGATCTTGATAAGAACATGGTACAAGTTGAGGACATTAATGGTTATGAATACATATCTTAAATTCCACCTCATCATAATAGAGTAGGTTCTTCCAAGGCTAGTGATAAATCAACTAATAGTGGTGTGAGAATAAGAGAAACTATGTCTAGTGCCTTATATAGTCCACATAATGAAGAGAAAGACATGGGATACATGCAAGTGTACATAATTGGAGAAATTTATGATGACATGCTTACAAAGATACACAAAGAGAACCAAAATGAGGAAAATATTCCCACAAATAAACCTCAAGATATCTCTCAAGGGAAAGCAAAGGTGAGTTGTCTAGAGTTATTTGCACATGTTATTATATGTTCTTCAATGCTTTCACTTTCTCTTTCCACTTGTGGAGAAAGCATCTTGTGAACTTTGTGTAGGATACATGTATTCATGGTTTTCATAATTAGGGGATAAAATTAGAGGCATCCTTAATAGTTTTTCTCGTATACACCATGATCTTAGACAAAAGACACATATCTTAGATATGCTCTCCAATTTTTTTTCTAATTTTACCTCAAATTTTCATGTTCAAGTGTCTCATGCTTATTCTACATACACACTTTACTATGCTTATATTTCTATACACATTATTATGGTATCATTCTCTATGTTTATATAATATTTTTATCTCTTCTTGATTTTTGTGTATGCCTTTGTCGCACAAAAAATAAAGGTAAGAATATTGTTATTAATCATTCTTAAATTTTATACACAATTCATAGGTGGACTATGGAACAATGTTCTAGTTATTCTACTTCCAATTGTGCTTGGATTATTTCCTTTTTTTTACTTTGGTATGTTGATTGTATAAATATTTTAGGGGAATTAAATAGGGGCATCCTTTTCTAATAACTCTATAATATTCAATCATTTTTGTTGACATAAATAAACCCTACTTTGAAGGTTCCTATTCCTTGATCATTTTGATTTGAATTTCCAATGACATTGATGTGGTCCTTGTTCTTCTTTAAATTCAAACTTGAGGCATAGGAGTTGCTATCACAATATTTTTTATTGTAATGCCTAGATTTTGAAACATAAAATAATCAAAAAAAAAATGCAAGATACTATTTTGAAACATACAAAACCTCAAGAAAAAGCTCAACAATGAAAGAAAAACAATATAATAATATCAAAATCAACATGAAATGTTACCAAAATCCTCCATTTTGAATGATTTTCTCCTTGAATGATTGGGATGTGGATTTTCCTTGCTCGAATGATATCGATTTAACATGTACCTAGTTCAAGTGATAATTGATTGATTTGGATGAAAGGATGCTTGAATTTATAGATTTTGGGGATGGGGAATGGATGGCCAAGATCTGATTATGAGATCAAGGGTGGAGAATGGCTGAGAGGAATTCCCCAAGATCTAGGAGAAGATGAAGGGTGGAGATGAAGGTAGTTAGAATGTGAATGGATATGATTAACTTACCAAATTTAGTAAGTAGTTGTGAGGATGAGGGAAATTAGGGACATGTGCACCTAAAAGGGCTATAATTTTGGGATATCTTGAGAGAATAAGGGGACCATAAGGACAAGTGTTCCTAGGTGCTCACTATTTTTGGAAAGCATTGAGAGAATAATGGATTAATTAAATAAATTATTTTAGCCACATGGGTGAGGTGGATAACAGGTGGAAATGGGTAATTAGTTATTTATTTATTTTCGAAGAGATGGAAAAGGTGATAAATTAAATAATAGGATTTTTTAATTTTGTGGTGTAGGAAAAGTGATCCTAGATCCAACTAAGATTAACATTTTTTCACTTAACATCACATTTGGACACGAGACCAACTAGGGTTGATGATTAGCTTGCTACCACAATATAGATCCGGTCTCTTAGTTCTTGTTTCTATTTTTGTGTGTTTTTATAAGCCTATTTGACATGTAACCCTATATCTGAAAATGTAATTCATTGAAAAATTAAAAATGGAAAGTAATAGAACAAAGGAATATCTAAGAATGAGATATAAAGAGGAACCTGTGACTGAGATTTGAGCCTAAATTGCAAGGATAGGGGTGTTGGGCACCCTATATTGGGATGCTTCTTTTTTAAATCTAAAAACTTTGAGATGTATGTTGTAGTTTTCTTTGTGTTTTTTGTGATTATCATCTGACAAAACTTCTAGATCTGATTTGCACTCATGAAAAGAGGGGGAAAGGTTGTGTTGTATAGGGGATTTTGTAAATCAAACCTTGTTTTGGTATTTCTACCTCCACGTACAATAAATGATGATGATAAAGAGGGCATAACCTAGGTCAAAAAAAGGACAAAAAAACAATAATTGACTGAAATGATAAATGACAATGTTACCTTGATGTGAAATTCTTGATGAATTAATGCCACATCAAGAGTTTCCACAAATGTTGATTGATGAAGCCCTCATTGCTTGATAGACCTACAAAAGGTTAATTCCCAAAACATAATAGATTGTTGTAACTAGAATGTAGAGGATAACTTATAAATTCTTCATAATTCGGCATGATTGATCATAATGACTTCTTGCACATAATTGTTTCCTTCTTTATGACTTGCAAACTTGGACTTAATTGTTGAGAGTGTTGTAATAATGTTGTTAATTATGCCCTTGAATTGCCTTGATAGATTTTAGAATGTTCAATTTTCTCAATAAAAAAGGCTAGAATTGAAATGGTGAAAATGACCTGTATTTATATGCAATTCATTAATTTCCTAAAAATGGATTGCAGATAGATGAAAAATAAAATTATATTTTTAAATGTTAAAATTCCAACACCAAAATATTCAAATTTGGATCATAAGAGGTTGGACAAGGTTGTTGGGTTTCCTAGTCTACACCTATCCTTTTTGGGGCCTTAAAAAATGGTATTCAATATTAAATGCTTATTTTCAATCCCATCTTTTAATTTTTTAAAGATAATTATAAAATGAGAAAATTAAATGCATAATTAGATTCAAAAACATAGGGGAGCTAAACCTAGTGTGAAATTATCAAGGGTGACAATTTTCGATGCTATAAATTTAAGTGATGGAGTTTAGATGAAAGGGATATGTCCTAGGTTAATTATGACTAGGTGATGGGACATATATCTAGGTGATGAAATTGTTTGATTGGGGATTAGGTGATAGGTTTAGTGATGATGAATATACCTAGGGAATATTTTAGGTGTCTACATTTTCCCCCTCTTTGATATGCAATAGTTGTATTGTGTCAAATAAGAATAAAAATTAGAGGATAGTGTAGAACTTCCCCTATGTCCAATCAATTGATGTAGATAACATACATATGACTTAACATACCTCTAGATCCTTAGTTAAGAAATACATTATCCAAGGGGTACTTCATTGAATTCATAACCATGGAATCATAGTCTTGGGCATTGTATGTGTAGTTGAGAATCCTAAACCCTACTAATCGATTGAGTATAAAGAAATGAACAAGAGAAATTTCATTTAAGAACTACTTATATTGAAGTAAATCATATGTAGAAAATAGATCAAGCAATACTAGTTATTGTAAGTAACTACAACAATTACTACGAATGACTATTCTTTCACAGATAATAACTAATGAATCTCTATGCTACAACATGACCCTATTCAACTTAATTGTTAAGAGCATTCAACATAATGTAAATCAAAAACTATAATGTAGAATTACAACTTAAAAATTACAATTCAAAATATAATTAATAATATAATCTAACATGGATTTTATAGTACCTCAAGTGGCCCTTTCTTGAGTTGTTGTAGTCCATAATGTCCCTTTAAATACTAACTCAGGAATTCATGAAATTGAAGTATTCTTATTTATTGTAATCTGGACATACAAAATTATTTAGAATAAAGTATAACAAGTCTTACATGAAATTTATTTTATGAAAAATTATATCTAGTTGGTCACACAAGATCATTTTTTTATACAAGGTCTGTGAGAGTCCTCTTATTTCAAAAATGAAAAAAACTATGAGAAAATTTTAACTCTTCCAAAAATGTAGGAAGAGGACCAAGTCTTATCTTAATAGAAAAATAACACCAAGTGGAAGCAAGAGTGTAAGATTCTGATAAGGACTCTACACCAATTAAGAAGACTGTTATAATTAGAAAATGTACCTAATAGGGAAAACTTCATTAAACTATAATCCCTTGTTAAAACAAGCCTCTCCTTCCTCTCACGATTTATTGAAGAGGTGGAATGACACAAGAATATTTATGTTCACATCCTTATACCATCACTTACAACATCTTTGGGAAATACACACATGTTATAGTCTCTCACCTCCTCTAGCTATATTGAATCGACATCCTTTTTCTACGGGTTGAGAATCCTTTTGCTTCATGTTGATAGGTTCTTTACTATAGGGGTTAGTCTTATTTCAAAGGAATTTTTTCATTTTTAATAATTACTATTAATCATAAAATTCTACTTATAAATACCATAGACATTCAAAGATCACGCACTCATTCATTGATATAATATATCAGTCAATAATTTTTAAATACTTAAAGTGTATAGAAAGGTTTGGAAATGTCTTTGAAACTTAACATAAATAAGATAAAAGACATGAAACCAAAATAAGGAGCTAGAAATTTCTAGGGATCATCATCCCCCAACTTGGCCTTCTTGATTTTCCTCAAGAAGATTAGGTTCTCAAGTTATATTGCAATGCAAATTCTTTGTATTCCACTATACTAGTGACCCCTTTAGCCTGCTTCAGGTAGAACTCTTTTTGCTTTGTTATTTTCTCCCATCTAGCCTACTTTGTTTCTCCTATCCTCCCTCTTCTTCTTGCTTTTCCACTGTGGGATTAGAAATAAGGGAAGATGAGGATGAAGATTTAAGGGGAACCATTTGATATTGTTTTCAAGGGAGGCAGTGGCATATTTGTGAGCTCTTTTAATTATTGTCAAGTAGTTGAAGACTAAATGAGGCTCCTCCTTTTTCATCTCTAGTGTTAATTCCTTCCATCAATCTTGAGATAAGTTAAGTGCTTCTCTCCCTATTACTACTACTAGTTCTTGAAACCTTTATAGTCCTTCTCCTTGCATTCTAGAATCTTTTTCTCCACTCATTGTCACTCTACCAAGTCAATCCATTCCTTTAGCATCCCTCTAAGATATTTTTTCTTTGCTTTGATAAGAAGGGGAAATGATCTCCCTTTCTCTTTAATATCTTTATATGTGTCCCCTCTAATGTTCATTCCAAATAAATGAGGCTATTTCCTTGATTTGAATATCTCCCATAAAGATAAGTGGGTTTCAGATAGATTCATAAGGAATGGCCAGATTATGCAAATATTATTTAAACAATTGGTCTTGTATATATGGGGTGGACTATTGGTACGCTTCCAAAAATAATGTAGGTGAAGACAAGGAAACTAGAAGGTTGCTAATTACTTGAATAAACTAAAAACTTAAAATAATTTCCTACAAATATAGGGTGTAGACCCTAGCGGGTAGTCTACATCCTAGGAGTTGAACTATTTTTTTCAGCCATCTCTTCCATTTTTTACTTTTAATTTCCTAATCTTTGCATCCTTCCTTTTAGTTTCTCTGGTGTGTTTTGATATCAATTTTAATTTTTCTTTATCCCAGTTCTTTTGTAACTGAGAAAATTCCTCTATTTTGATCCACAACTCAATCCTGAGGGTAACCATAGTAGGAGCTCTATGTTATGTGACTTTTTCCCCAAGAGAAGATAAATCTATTAAATAACCCATTTAAAAGGGAGATAGAAAATAAAAGATATTATGATCCTTTGGTTAAAAGAGAGATTAATAAAAAAATATTTATAAACATTCTTTAAAAGGGGAAGCATAATTATTTATTTAAATAATTGTTAAAAAACAACCTTTGTGAAAGTGTGTGATGGTTTGGAAACCACCCCTTAAAAGGATATATAAATCATTCTTGTGAGACTGGGGAAGACATAGGAAAGAGGAAATAATTAAGCATTGTACATTGCCAGAATAGGATTCCGGGTTAGCAAGTTGTGAGCATTGTTCCAGAGGAACCAACACTCATGTAGAGAAAAGTACACTTATTCCTCCTAGATTGCTCACAAACGGAAGAGGTTGAACAAGGGTCCATTCCAACAATCTTGGGATTCTTGCAAATTTTATACTGTAAATAAGTATTATATTGTTTATTCTTAGCAATTAAAATAAGATAATTTATTTGAATTTAATTCTTCTCATTTTGTTTTCAATTTAATCAATGTACAATCAATTTCTTGCATTTAAATTTGAGGAATAAATCTAATTGCTGCACATAATTTTTGGGAATTAATCTGTGAAATCAATTTAATTGTTGCATTTAAATTGGGAAATAGTTATGTTTCAATTTGGTATTAGAGATTGTATAGATCACAATAGTTTAATTTATTTTTTTGCATTTCGTTTCTAAAAAATATATATCTATTAAATGGAAAAAAAAAAAAATTATAATAGTTTAATTTAATAAACCAACAATTTTATTCTTTATTTTTATTTACATATCAATTGAAAAATAATAATAATAATCATCATCATATTAATAATAATTTGGCTAGTAAAGTATTCTTTACAAAGGTTAAATTTGAAAATATCTGCACAAGTGCAAATACTTTTCCCTAAATTTTAAGTAATAAATTGAGGTGAAAAAGAATTACCAATTTTAGATTTTCTATAAACTATTAAAGATTAAAGTTTAAATAGTTTAAAGTTTTTTTCATAAATCAATTTCATGGTCCAAAATTAATTTAGGAAAATTCTTTTAACTCTTTCAAAAATCCAATCAGATGCATCTATATTAGAAAAATATTACATAAAATCCTAAGTACATTAGGTTTACATGGCTTAACATTGGATTGGACAAAGATACGAATAGTTACTATTTGAGATTTCTCACTTAAATTATCTCTACGCCAAGCCCGATTCCATGGAGCCTCTTTAAAATTATTATTGGTTAAGGTAAATAGATTTAAATTCCTGCAATCAGAAACCATACATAAGCAAATACCATTTCTGTCTGTTTTAAATCGAATCCATTTACGTTTATTATCTTAGTGCTGACTAGGTGTTCACCAATTTAACATTCGCCAGACTGTGAAAACAAAGAAAGAAACAGCACTTTTAAACAACCTGAGACGTTGGAAACTTTTGTAAAGAAATGCATTTACAATATGGAGAGCATTTCTTTCTATCCATGATCCAAAATGTGTTCAATCGCACCATATATCTTCAAGTGCATATTCACTGTGCAACCAATAGATGTAAAGACACATCTGTAACAAACACAGAGCACACACAGGCAGGAGTAAAGACCCTGCCAAACCACAAACAGAAAGTATTACTTTGTGGATCGACACTGTGAGCACACCCAACGACGTAAAATCCTTTCTATCTATATGCATGAACAAATTCCCTCAAAACAATACAGCCTGGGACAAGCTAGAAACATTAATAGTTCTGTCCGAGTAGGCTGTAGAAAAATTCGCCATCACCGTCGAAAATTCATTTCCAACAATTCATCTCAAGGAAAATTCATCATCAGCAATTTACTACCACGGAAAATTCATCGCATGAAAAGTTTGCAATTAATTTTCTATGGCCATAAATTGCTGGTGGTGAATTTTTCTTGAGGTGAATTTGTCATGGCTGTGAATTTTCCTACAATAAATTGTTAGTGGTGGATTTTCCGACGGTAAATTCGCTGATGCCGTCTGAATAATAAATTTAATTTTCTACGAAATAGAACAGAATGTGTTTGGCATACTCACATTTTGATTGCCTATATTTATTTTACTTCATCATTTTTCCATGCTTTCTTTTACCTGAAAAAGAAAGGTTGCGGCCAAGCATTAGCAGCGCCATCTTCTATTATGTCTGGCGCCAAATTCACAATTCACTGTTTAAATCATTTGGCGGCTTGAATGATATCTCCTTGGCTTGTGAATACTGACTTGAAAAGACCATGCTTGTCCATTGTATTTGACCTTCAACTACCAACACCATTCATTTTGAAAACTACTCTTTGTAAGCATGAAACCAAAAATGCATTCGTCTCTTCATACACTTTGGTTCTCTGTTCTCGCCACAAACCGATGTTCCACATTCGTAGATCGTACAAATCATTTGAGCAACGAGATAATGTATAACTATGTAATTCGAAGACGTAACGAGCAAATTGTGTGGAACAAATTCTCATCTTATGGAGTCAACTCTAAAGACATGTATGCTGTTTATATTTCTGTCAGAATTAGATGTGGTTTAGGGTTTCCTAACAGTAGTACGGACACTATACCGTACAAAAAATCATACCTTAGGATTTTGACCCATAATGAAAACACGTGAGTTTGTGATGAGCTTTTTACAATTTTCATCAACTAGTCCGCATAAATTTTAAATGGTACTTGACGTAAAAAAAGATAAGATATGTCTACACTTTTGCATTGTTCAATACTATTTTTTTTCTTAATGTAAGTCTTTTTATTTGATTCTCAATCTCTCATAAGATATTTCTAGGGCCTAGTATAATACCTTTGTGTGCGTAGATTTTGTTAGCATTGGGTAAGAAGGGAGAATTTGATATCATGGTTAGTTTTGTATAGTTATCATATAGTTATCAAGTTGAGGGATATATATGTGAGTTTATAGAGCTTCAATGTTAAAAGTATAGGATTCATTGTTATTTATAGTGGTACTATAAAATAATTATATTCTAAGCTATAAATATTATGACTATAGAAATAGTGGGATTGAAGAATTGTAAGAACTATATAGTTGATAGTGAGGTAGTTAATAGTGTAAAGCATTTTCATGGTTTTATATGTCACTTTCTCATCAATCAAGCTAGCATATGCATTAATATTGGTAAGCCAACACCCAAAAATTCAAGGACCATTTTTTATCCTAAACTTGCAAATATATGATGCTATTGTTAGAATGTATTGATTGGAATAGTACCTTTACAAGATGTGATGCCAACTAGGTTGTCTTAGGCTTAGACATGGAGGCATGCAAAAGAAGGAAAGATTATGTCTAATATATATTAATAAGTAATTGGATGAAATATGTTGAATAACCTATTTTCATATTTTTATCTTTTAGATATGCACATTTATTCAACATGTAGTGTAGTCAAGCTTGTGACCCTTTTTGTGGTACCAACCACATGTCCTATTTATAGAGTTATCATAATTAGTAAAGGTTGTGATAACCTTGTAGACTGCAATATAATTCACTAGGTCTCTAGAAGAAACAAGGTTCAAACTTATTATCTCACTTAAATTCACCCCATCTTGGTAAGATGGAAAATAATTTCCTTTTGTATGATTAGTTTAATGTGAAGTAAATTTGGCACTTGCATTATATGAAAATCAAATCATGTCCTCTCTTGATAGTAAAATTGAATCATATGTTACAATGTAAAAATTAAGTTGTAATACAAAGTATAATACCAAGAGTGTTATTATTCAAACTTAGTTTTCTTTTATATATATATATATATATAAATAAGAATAACCTTGATAATTCACTTACATTAATCTAAACATTTAATTGTTGAAGAAACTCTAGAAATATCAATTTATACATCATAGGATCTCAAATAAACTTGAGAATAGATTTAGTGATATTAAAATTAATCCTATATTTAGCTAACATTCTTTTATACAAAGAATTTGTCTTCATAATTAAGATAGTCTCATGTCAACTAATTATGTTTGGGTTTGTGTCTATTCTGAGAAAATAGTTTTACCATGATTGATATGTCTATTTAAAATTAACACTATAATTTCTTACATATATCTATGTTAAGTACATTGTCGGCCATAACCCATAGGTCCTTGGATTCACATTTTAAATTTAGGGAAATGAGAATATGTTTGGAAGGAATTATAGAGAATAACATATTATAGGATATAAACCCATAGGAGCAAGCTACTTCTTCATCTTAAAATATTATGTTGGCTAGAATGAAATAATGCTTCTTAGGATGAGACATGGGGACTTGTTGAATTTTATAGGGGGAGAGACAACCTTTAAGAAAATAAAAATTATAAATTTATACTAATTATTTTGTCATACACAATCTAATAATATCACATATCAATAGGTGTTCAAGCCTAGGGATGTATTCATGGAATGACATAATATTTCCTCTCTTTATGTACCCTTAATATTGAATTTTATAATGAGATCCCCAATAAAAATTTGTTTTCCAATTTACTATTAGGTTTACAACATGGTTGTTAATCAGGAATCCTCATTTTTACAAGCCAAAATTTCATCAAAAAACATAATTGAACAAATATTTATCCAAGAAGTATATTGTGATATAATTAACCTAGTTTCTTAAAGGAAGATTAAAACTAGTATTTACTTATGAAGTACTATCTAGGTGGCAATAATGTATTATTCTATTGATATTTAAGATGCATTGTGAGATTATTTGTATCATCTTTTATTTTGTACATTTTTAGTGGACTTGATCAACCCAATAACCTTGTACATTTTCCTTATTGTATAAAATGAAGATTCTATTTGAAAAGAGGATATTCATGTAGTCTAGAATGCATGAATATCATCTTGGAATGTAGGTTGAAGTTAGAGATTATACTTTTATAAATTATGAGTGGCCACATAGTATTGGATATGTATAGTAGTTGTTGTGTGTTCACATTGTAATATTTTGAAGGGGTTACATGAGTGGGTAAAATGGTAAAGTTGATAGAGTAACTACATAGTATGGGTTATGCATGTTTTTGAAAAGGAAAAAACAGGTTTTACAGGGACCTGAAACCACAAAGTTTAAACATACAAAGATAGAGCAAAAAAAGTCCAAGTAAACAGACAGCTGTCCCAAAAAGAAACGACAGCAACAAAGAGACAACAGGGTCCAGAAAAGGACCGCCAAAAAGCCAGAGAAGACGTATGGGTTATGCATGTTATTCATTAGGTAAATACATGATAATAATTTTATAAATTTAATGTTGAAGTTACATGTAAGTAAGGAAAACATCTACATTAAACAAAATGGGTTACATGAGAGAAAATTGATAGGATTGAAATATATGTGATTAACATATAGAATAGCCTTAGTTTCTTCAATTGTAAACTTTTTATATCTATCTAAAGTTCTTGTCATAATTTTGATTGACAATAATATTTATCTTCAAATAATATAAGAGAGAGATCTATGAATTGAAAGAAAGAAAGGGATGAAGATGGAAATATATATATAGAAGTATATGAAGAATAAGTTTATTCAATATCAATTTCTTTAATTATTGATTATGTGTTATTTGAGTTGTAATGTAGATACCTCATGCTACTGAGGAAAATAACTAATTTACAAGGGGAGAATTTTTATGTGACTTTTTCCCCAAGAGAAGATAAATCTATTAAATAACCCTTTTAAAAGGGAGATAGAAAATAAAGGATATTATGATCCTTTGGTTAAAAGAGAGATTAATAAAGAATATGTATAAACATTATTTAAAAGGGGAAGCATAATTATTTATTGAAATAATTGTTAAAAAGCAACCTTTATGAAAAGGTGTGATGGTTTAGAAACCACCCCTTAAAAGGATATATAAATCATTCTTATGAGACTAGGGAAGACACAGGAAAGAGGAAATAATTAAGCATTGTACATTACAAGAATAGGATTCTAAGTTGGCAAGTTGTGAGTAAGATAGGGAAGGGGACACATCTTATGTGTGTGTCCAACCTAGGGTACAGAGGTGTACTCAGGACGGTCCAGGCTAGGGAGTGGTTATTGCACGAGTATTGAGAATTGTTCTAGAGGAACCAACACTCATGTAGAGCAAAAAAATATGCTTATTCCTCTTAGATTGCTCACAATCAGAAGAGGTTGAACTAGGGTCCATTCCAACAATCTTGGGATTCTTACAAATTTAATATAGATAAGTATATATTGTTTATTCTTGGTAATTAAAATATGATATTTTATTTGTTGCAAAATTTAATTCTTCTTGATAGAGCAACAAATTCCCAAGAAAACCAATTGCACAAAGACCTTCAAATGAGAGAAGAAAAGCTATTTTACCGAAGAGGAATGCTCAATATGAGATGATAAAATACATTATAATACAGGCTTATAAAGCCATGAAAATGGCCAAATAGGTGAGTAACCACCCAATACGGGAATACGAGAAAGAAAACTAATTTCCCAGTTTAATAAATTAAATGCAACTAAACTATATTCTCCCTAAGTAAAACTTAAATAAATATGCATTTACTCTAACACCCCCCCTTAAGTGCAACTTAGGGAGAATGAATGAAATATGAAGATGCAATATGGGTCCCGGATACACAACCATTTTAGGTACCCATTTACAATGCATAAAAAAATTTCACAAGCCTAGAGAAAAGGAGAAAAACCTAGTGGGAAAAACCCCCTCTCCAAAAGAGAGAAAACAAAAAACAAAAATGATGCATGGATGGAGGACTCATTCACACCCCCCAAGTACTACATACATCATGTATATATAATTAATGGCCCCTCCATAGAAGGGAAAGCAAGAGATATCATACCCCCCCCCATAATGAAGAAGCTCCAATGTTGATGAAGTATGCCTAAAAACAAAAGATGATTTCGAATGCATACAAGCAACACCTCTTCCCTTAGGAAGAAATGGGTCCACCACATGAAGAAAGAACCACTCCATATTCAACTGAGAAGGGGAAGGAATTCTCCAAATAGAGAAATCCATCACATGATCATGATCAAACACAACCAATAGATGTGACAGATCAAGAGAACGTACAACCAAGTCAACATCCAAAAATAATGAGTGAATCAATTGGCATGTTGCAACTATCATCAAAGAGGAGAAAAATACCCTCAAGTGAATCACCCAAATCTACAAGATGAGACTCGACAAACAAATCAGAGATTCCTGCTAAGTACGCATCCAACAAAACAAGATATGAGGGATCAAAGATAGCCTATTGTGCTAGAAACCCAACCTCTTAAGCAACATGAACAATATCAACATGAGTCTAAAGTACCATAAAATGCAAATGACCAATACTAATATCAACATTGTCCAAGGGTGTGCGATGTACACAGTCATCCTCCTTAACAAAGTGAGAGAAGCTATACAGTTGAGACTCATGATCAGCATTACCAATAGCAATGAGTTTTCTAGAATCAACTTCTTTGATAAACACAAAATCAGTTGTAAACTCCATAGTCTTAGGGACTTCACCATGTGTTATCTGGTACATAGACAAAATATTTTTGTGCAACTCTGGAATGCACAGTACATCCTAAAAGAAGCCATTACCTACGTCAACAGTTTCTATCCCCCAAACATCCAACAACTTATTTTTCCCCAACAAAATTTTGGAAGTACTATCTAGGTGGCAATAATGTATTATTCTATTGATATTTAAGATGCATTGTGAGATTATTTGTATCATCTTTTATTTTGTACAGTTTCATTGGACTTGATCAAACCAATAACCTTGTACATTTTCCTTATTGTATAAAATGAAGATTCTATTTAAAAAGAGGATATTCATGTAGTTTGGAATGCATGAATATCATCTTGGAATGTAGGTTGAAGTTAGAGATTATACTTTTATAAATTATGAGTGGCCACATATTATTGGATATGCATAGTAGTTATTGTGTGTTCACATTGTAATACTTTGAAGGAGTTACATGAGTGGCTAAAATGGTAAAGTTGATAGAGTAACTACATAGTATGAATTATGCATGTTTTTGATAAAGGAAAAAATGGGTTTTATAGGGACCCAAAACCACAGAGTTTACAATCCAGAGAAAAATAATCCATTAGAGTACCCAAAGAAAGGAAGGTTGTGACACAGAAAAAAAAAAGTAAAAAAGGACAGCAACCATCGACCAAGAACCAGCAAAAAGCCAACACCAAGCCAACACCAAGCACAACCAAAGCTAACCTAAGGACTTTAAAGTCTCTGCAACCTCATCTTCAAGGTTGCACATCTCCTGGGTCACCT
Source organism: Sequoia sempervirens (assembly GCA_007258455.2). Taxonomy (NCBI): domain Eukaryota; kingdom Viridiplantae; phylum Streptophyta; class Pinopsida; order Cupressales; family Cupressaceae; genus Sequoia; species Sequoia sempervirens. The sequence goes on along the minus strand of VDFB02358134.1, from coordinate 151,183,257 downwards.
TTTTTAGATCCTGGATCTCCTACAATGAAGAATCCGCTTTTCTCTTCAAGTTGGCTCTAGTCCTCTTTGAGGGGCCAGAATCCTCTTTCTTACTTTTATCCTTGTTAGCTTCAAAGTCCACAAGCAAGGACCCCTGATGGGTATTTTTGAGTTTCTCCACCATTGTGCTCAAAATAGTAGCATTTTATTTCACAACTTTGTGGCTATGCTCCATGATGGTTTTCATAGTTTCCCTGATTTTGCCAATTTCCCTTTCCAAATGCTTAACCTTATTCTCATTTTCCTTCTTCATCTTTTTCGTGAGCTCAATAGTTCTTTGAAGGCACTCGGCCATCAACCTCTTCTCTTCCACAGTCCACAAAACCCTAGCAATATTTTGGGATAGCCCTTTAGCTTCCATCTCATCCAGCTTGCTAGTGACAGCCTATTATTTAAGCTAAGGTCCTTAATCTCATGAAAAACCCACTTCGTGATCCTGAAGTAGTCAACAACCCCATTTCTGGCAATTGTCAGTATATCATCAGGAAATTCTCAGTCCGGCTTGAAGTAGTGGTCATAAGGATTGAGATCTCTAGGGAATTTGGGCCTATTCTCTCTGTTAGTGGTAGGGTAAGAGGTATAAGAGTCCTTAGTGGCTTTAAGGGCATCAAAATTATCCTCCAAAGAATCCTCAGAATAAGAAACCAACTTTTTCACGGGGGGATCCTTCTTCTTGATTTTTTCCTCCTAAGAAGTGCCAATGGGGGTTTTCGCAAAGCATTCTTTTTTGTTCAAGGGCTTTCTCTGAAGGGTTTTCTTATTTATCTTTTTGGGGGAGGGAGGATCTTCCTCTTCCCACTCAGTGTCTGAATCATCTTTTTCCTCTGACATACTAATATCAGTATCATAGATCCTTCTGAGGCCAAAGCCATTATGGGGTTAGACAAGGCTGACATATGTTTAAAATGCTCATGAATAAGCCGAATAAGGCCAGTATGCAAGACCGGATTCTTCCTAGGACTTTTTTTTTATGTTCCTCAATACTATTATTTAAGGAGCAGAACAAGTAGTGAGGAAAGGAGACCCTTACCTTGTATCGAAAATGATTGAGGAGGGAAAAATGGTAATTGTAGACTTTGGTAAATCTACTGTCCAACGTAATGTACTCCATAAGAATTCTAAGCACCTCCCTCCATATCTTCTTGGCCGTCCCAACATCAAAATAACTATTAGAAATTTTAATCAGCTCCTCCCTTTCCTCATTAGTTTTGGGAAAATTGATAACAACTTCATTTGAAAACTTTCTGTCACAAAAGAACTTAACCCCCTCGGTCGAGAGACCAGTGATTTCCCAAATAAGGTTCTCATCCACCTTAACCTTCCTCCCTAAGAGAATAATTTCACCTTTCTTCCAGTGTTTAGCAAAATACTCTATTATTTTTGGGTTAGGACCATGGAGCTTTTCAATGAAAGGTTGCAGCCCACCCCACTTAATTTTCCTCCAAACCTTTGAATTTTTCTTGTGCTTCTCACAACTAGTCGGCTCCACCCTCTTTCTGCTTCCCCCCATTGTTGCAATAACCTTGCTCTTATTGCTTGCAGGGAAAATGAATGAAATAGAGACCCAAAAAACATGCCAACCCTTGTAGCCTGTAGAGATAATTACAGCGCCACCATCGTATCGAATGATGTCGCAGTACCTAGCTTTATTCTCCTTAATCATCATTAAATGTGGCAGCTTTCCCATGAGTGATATCATAATCTATTAAGGCTCTAATGTCAACTCCCAAATCATTATAGTTCTACCACATCTATTGCCCATTTTGTTTGAACCCCTCATTCGAAAAATAGTTAGCCACGCTATTTGCTTCCCTAAAGACATGGGATATTCTAACCTTATCAAAGTTGGATAAAATAGACATAGCTTCTTCTATCCAACATTTAATGGTCCATGAGGGGGGGGACTTGCCAAGGAGACACTCAATAATTTTTTTAGAATCACCCTCAATCCATATATTTTTGAAGTTCATTCTATTAGCAAGGTCAATTACCTGGAAAGCTCCAATGGCTTCAGCTAAGTGATTAGACTGTGTACCCAAGGAGATAACCACCGCCGCAACAAACTTTCCATTATAATCTCGTATCACTCCCCCACTCCCAACCGACCCCAGATTTCCCATGGTTGCCCCATCAAAATTAGTTTTTATCCAGCCCCTAGGAGGGTGACTCCAATTAACACCTTCACGATTCTTTTTCGCTGGTCTTGAAGCCTTAGAAACATCACTTTTGATATTCCAATCCTTTGCCATCTTGAGGTCATAGTTTAGCCTCCATCTTATTCTCATGATAAGGGATATTATTGATGTTTTCCATAATTACCCTATATGTTTTCTCATACACAATATTCTCTGGAGCTTCCTTTTCCCTAAAGATTATATTATTTTGCTCCTTCCACACACTCTAGGCTATATAAGGGAAAGTAAAAGACCATAATTTGCGGATAGTAGGATTCAAGGAGGGAGCATTCCTTTGAATAAAATGGTCTTCAATAGAGCCAAGAAACACCCACAAGAGGTTCCACAGAGAGAGAAATCTTCCCCAAATAGAAGTCACATACAGATAGTGGAGGAACAGATGGTTAGCAATTTTCGCTTCTTCCTTACACAGGTAACATCGATTCAGGATCTAGATGCCATTCTTATAGATATTATCAACTGTGAGCACTTTCTTCTTAAGAAGAATCCAAATGAATATGTTAACCTTAGGAGTCAAGTCTTTAATCCAAGCTTTAGCCCAAAAGGGAGGGGGGATGGGAGAAAGGGACAACAAAGAGATAGTTGAAGAGACCAAGTAGCTGCCCAAAGGATTAGTTGTCCAAAGTAAAAGATCATCCTATTGGCTCGACCCCATTCTAACAGCCATCAGAAAGGATTGAATCAGTGCAAGGTCCAAACTGATCTAACACAGGTTCATCCATCCCCCATCTCTCCAGTAGTCCTTGACATGAATCCCATAAATAGCCTTGCAGGTATCAACCCACCCATTGAAACTTTCATATGAAATTAAGGGCCCCTTCATTAACCATCTATCTTCCCAAAACCTAGCTTGTTTCCCATTTCTTATGCTCCATCCAACTCCCAAATCAATGATGTTTCTCCCTCTAATCATATCATTCTAGAGAGCCGAACCACGGGGCAGATTTGGAGAATCAAGCAAAGTCTTGAGAGATCCAATATTTTCCATATATTTTCTCTTTAAAATACTGTTCCATTCTCCACTAGAAGAGAAATCTCTTTATATTTTCTTAGCAAGGAGAGCCCTATTCATCATTCTAATCTTTCTAAGACCCAAACCTCCCAAATTTTTAGGTCTACAAACAAAATCCTAGCCAATAAGTGGCATTCTTTTTCTTTCTTCTACACCTTACCAAAGAAAGTGTTTTTGGATTTTTACAATAGCATCTGCATATTTGGAAGGGATTTTAAAAAGACTTAAGGCATAGATTGGAAGGTTTTGAAGAGTAGCTTTGAGCAGCTGAATTTTACCTACTTGACTAAGAAGAGCTCCTTTCCATCCAGTAAGCTTTTTGTTGAACCTATCTACCAAAGAGTTCCAAAAGGACTCGGGAGGCTTAAGGCCCAAAGGCAAGCCAAGATAAATAGATGGTAAATATTCCACTCTACATCCAAGAATTCTAGAAATCTTATTCTTTCTAGGCTCTGGAGTGTTGAAGAAGAATAAAGATTTTTTTGTCTGTTAACCATCTGACCAGACACCCTCTCATAATCATCCAAGACTTTTTTAAGATTCCTAGCTTCAGCCACTATAGATCTCCCCATTAAAATGGTATCATCCAAAAACTATTGGTGGGAGTAGAACAAATTACTGGAAGAAGGCCTCAATCCCACTAAGGATCCTTGATCGACCATTATTTGCAAGTTCCTCCCAAGGCATTTCACCATAATAGTAAATAAAATAGGGGAAATGGGATCTCCCTAAATTAAACCTCTAGAATTCTTAAATAAATGTGAAGAAGACCCGTTCACCATGATAAAAATGGAAGTAGTAGAAATGAGTTGACCAACCATCTAAAGGAATCTATTACTAAAGCCAAATTCCCTCATGATTTTGAGTAAGAAGTCCCAGTCAACACGATCATAGGCTTTCAAAATGTCCAATTTGAGAAGAAAACCTTCATTCTTTGATTCCATGAGAGAATGAACAATTTCATGGACTATAATAATTGAGTCGAGGATCTACCTTCTAGGAATGAAGCCATTCTACTGAGGAGAAATCAGTGAAGGTGAAATTATCAAAAGCCTTGAAGTCAAAACCTTAGAGATAATTTTATAGAAGGAATTGCAAAGGCTTATAGGCCTAAAAGCTTCAAAGTCCATAGGTCGTAGGCACTTAGGGATGAGGACTAGGAAGGTAGAATTTAGTTCCTTTAGGAGGCTCCTTGAACCAAAGAACTCTTTAATAGTATTCACCACATCCTCTTCAATAATCTCCCAGAACCACTAAAAGAAGAACATAGGAAACCCATCAAGTCCTGGAGCCTTGTTGCCTTCAAAAGAGAATACAACTCTCTTAATTTCTTCCTTGGACGAAATAGCAGTTAGCATATTGTTATCTTTATCCTTAACAAGTTTAGAGATGGCCTCTCAAAGATAATCCTACATTACATGATTTACTCCATCACTCATCGAAAGAAGATTACTAAAGAAAAGGATAACTTGTCTTTGTATGCCATCATCCTTCTCAAAATGGCTTCCATTGTACTCAATGTGAGTAATCCTATTAGCATCCCTATGTTTCATCATAGACATGTGAAAATATCTAGTATTTTTATCTCCAGCTGAAAGCCACAGAGCTCTAGATCTTTGTCTCCAAAATTCCTCCTCTTTGACTATTATATCATGCATCTTCACAAGAAACTCATTTTCTTTCATCCTATTATCAGTAATGCATCCCTTCAGTTGGATTTTATCTTGTATATCCTTCATTTCAAGTTGTAATTCATACTTGATACCAAAGATATTACCAAAGGTTTCTTTATTCAATCTTCTGATCTTATTTTTGACTTCCCTCAATTTCTTAGCAATCCTAAACATAGTTGTCCTAGAAATAGAGATATTCCACCATTTCCTCATCTCCTCAAGGATTTGAGAGTGGGAAAGCCACATGCGTTCAAATCTAAAGGGGAAATTCCTCTTAGCCAAGATAGGATCCGCCACAAAACTAATTGGATAGTGATCAGAGCCCACCCTAGAGAGAGCCTTTAAGGAATGGAAATACTTTAAAAACCATTGATCAGAAATTAAAGTTTTGTCTAATCTGACTTGAATCAAATCCTTACCAATTCTTCGATTTGACCAAATATAGGAGGCTCCTTCCAGCTCAAGATCAATCAGTTCCTAACTATTAATGAAGTTCATAAGGTCCATTCTACTTTCCAGATTCACCTGGGATCCTCCGAACTTCTCATTTTCCTGAAGAGGGGTATTGCAGTCTCCCATAACAACCTAGATTTCAATAATGAATTTCCTATGGAAGGAAGCCAACTCTTGCCAAAAGGTCTTTCTGGCCGCTTTCCCATTTGGGGCATAGATGTTAGACTAGATCTAGCAAAAAATATCTTTGTTATGGGTAAATTTGGTAGCCACATGATTTGTGCTCTCAAACAGTGGTTCACCTTTAATAAAGTTCAAATTCCAAAAGGTAACAATTCCCCCTAAGGCACCTTTTGAACTATTACCATGCACCCCACAAAACTTAAACATTTTAATCTTTTCCACTTTCTCTTTAGGCATTTTGGATTCCTAGACAAGTAAAATATTAGGTTTATGATCCCTAACAAAATTGTGCAACACATCCTTCTTATGGAGGCTATTCAACCCCCTTATATTCCATGACATAATCTTCATATCTTACCTGGGGATTGGAGTTTACAAATCTTGGGAATGGTTTTTTGAACACCATCCGCTATATCCTAAAAGATTCCTTGCTCCCTATGCCATCTTGTAGATCTTCTTCCTTGACTACTCTTTGTGGTCCCACAATCTTCCTTAGCTCTAGTTTTGGCAGAGACTCCTATTGGTGTACTCTACTATTTTTTCTTCTTCTTCTTCCTGGTATAAGACTTGACGTCTTCTCTGTCATTCTCTTCTTGACTATCATTCTCTTTTCCTAACTCCCAGTCCTTATCGGAAATCCCTTTTTGATACAATGGAAGGGTATCCATCAATTCATTATTATACTGGGTTGTATTCTCACTCGAGTTCTCCAAATTCTAACTCGAATCCCCAAAGGTATCCTTAACAATTTCCTGAGAGTCTACTGATTATGGATCCTGAATTGACACCTAGCTAGATAGGCCTCTACCTCCAAAAGCCGAGGACATGATGGGAACCCCAATATCCAACGTCAGACCTTGACTTGGAATATTTTCCAGGCCAATCTCTCCATCCTCCTCCCCACTAGTTTCATTCTTTGGCTTATTGTTTAGAGGCTCCTAAATCTCCAAATCAACCTGAATCCCCACATCATCCTTATTTTCAATGGATTTCACATGTTCCTTTAACGTCTTACTCTCATTCTCTCTTATATTTTTTTCTTTGTTCTCTTTTCCTTCCCCTTCAGACATCTTTTTCCAGATTGACGTCGGTTTAGACTGGGCTTCTCTTGTACATTGATGGCATTAAGCAGGAATTCCTTTGCCTAGTGCCTTGATTTTCTACATTTAAAACAATCAAAAGGAATCATTTCAAACTCAATAGCTTGAACCCAAGTGCCCAACTTTGATTGTATTTCAATAGATGATGGGAGGTCAACATTCTAGGACACGCCCACATAGATTCTAGCAAACACTAGCCTTTTCCTAGCCACCATCATCAGATCTATTGATAGAAGCTCACCAAATGAATTAGCCAAGCCACTAAAGATATCCTCATTATAATATTCCAATGGAAGACCATGAAGTCTAGCCCAAATTGGGACATTCTCAAAAATGGAATCTGAAAGATCCAAATTTGTTGTCCATTTCTTAAGAGCCAAGGAGGACTTTCCTATAACCCAAGGACCACCACTCCTCACTACCAAAATATCCTCCTTATAGGTAAACTCAAAAGCAAAGTATCCCTTAGGAAGAGCATAAAAAATAACTTGGCCATTGGTTCTCCACTTATTTCTAACAAAAGCCCTAACAATTTCAATATTTGGTCTAGGGCCCATAAATTTTCCAACCAGCATTTTGTCCATTAGAGAAATATTGTGATCAATGACCGAATCAGGGACAAAAATGGAAAACTTACCCTTTTCCAAATTAGAGATGTTGCTAACTGGGGGGAACACAAATTTACCATTAGGTTTAACTCCAAATAGAGATGACCATGGTTTTTGTTTAGCATCTTCCCCTCCAGTGGCCCCCACCACCTTTTTGGTTTTTTCAACCTCTTGTCCTTTAGTGCTCCCAACAAGATTAACAATCGGGTCAACCTTCCCCCCCGGGTCCACCTGAATATTTTTTGGGGGTCAGTCTCTTCTAACTCCTCCTTACCTTGCTTACCACTCAATACTTGCACTGATTTAGCATGTGAATCCTCAGAGCTTGCTCTGCCATGACCTACACCATTGCTCGAAGATTCAAAATTCTGCTTCTCCTTCCCATTCTCCTGCTTCTCCCACCTGTCCATCGAAATCATCTAAAATCTAAGTAAAAATTAAATTGGATTATGCATGTTATTCATTAGGTAAATACATGATAATAATTTTATAAATTTAATGTTGAAGTTACATGTAACTAAGGAAAACATCTACAATAAATAAAATGGGTTACATGAGAGAAAATTGATAGGATCAAAATATATGTGATTAACATATAGAATAGCCTTAGTTTCTTCAATTGTAAATTTTTTATATGTATCTACAATTCTTGTCATAATTTTGATTGAAAAAAATATTTATCTTGAAATAATAAAAGAGAGAGATCTATGAATCGAAAGAAATAAAGGGATGAAGATGGAAATATATATATAGAAGTATATGAAGAATAAGTTTATTCAATAGATCAATTTCTTTAATTATTGATTATGTGTTTTTTGAGTTGTTTAATGAAGATATCTCATGCTACTGAGGACAATTACTAATTTATAGGGGGAGAATTGTTATGTGACCTTTCACCCAAGAGAAGATAAATCTATTAAATAGCCCTTTTAAAAGGGAGATAGAAAATAGAGGATATTATGATCCTTTGGTTAAAAGAGAGATTAGTAAAGAATATGTATAAACATTATTTAAAAGGGGAAGCATAATTATTTATTTAAAAAATTGTTAAAAATGACCTTTGTGAAAATGTGTGATGGTTTTGAAACCATCCCTTAAACGGATATATAAATCATTCCTATGAGACTAGGGAAGACATGGGAAAGAGGAGATAATTAAGCATTGTACATTGCAGGAATAGGATACCAAGTTAGCAAGCTATGAGCAAGATAGAGAAGGGGACACATCTTATGTGTGTGTCCAACCTAGGGTACAAAGGTGCACTCAAGATGGTCTAGGACAGGGCATGGTTATTGCACGGGTGTTGAGAATTGTTCCAAAGGAACGATCACTCGCACATAGAGTGGAAAACTATTCTTATTCCTCTTAGATTTCTCACAAACAGAAGAGGCTGAACCAGGGTCCATTCAAATAATCTTGGGATTCTTGCAAATTTCATACAGATAAGTATTATATTATTTATTCCTCGCAATTAAAATATGATATTTTATTTGTTGCACAATTTAATTGTTCTCATTTTATTTTCAATTTAATCAATATATAATCAATTTCTTGCATTTAAATCTAAAGAATAAATCTAATTTTTGCACTTAATTTTTGGGAATTAATCTATGAAATCAATTTGATTGTTGCATTTAAATTGGGAAATAGTTGTGTTTCACTCTAGGAATTCTCGAGACTACATTTTGGTTCATCGATTATGGAGTTCTACTATTAATCTAAAAAATGGACAATTGTGCCATTTTTTTCCAAATTCAACCCTTGTTGCTCAAAAGCATGCAACCTTTTCTCCAATTCCCAAATCCTACTATCCAATCCAATTTCCCTCTATTGGTATTCCTTGAGTTGTACCTCCAATTATTTTATCCTCTACAAGGTTTCTTGTAGTTCCTTACTCTATCTTTCCCTTTAAAAAAATTTTATCTTATTTTGCTAAAAATACTTCTTCATTGGCCTCAATGGGTGAAACAAACCCTTCTTTAGATACAAGGCTTGTTGGAAGGGTACAAGGAGTAGAGCAAAACCTACCACAATCTACCACAAAGTGCATGTGTAGCTTCAAGCCAACAAGGGAGATAGGTCAAGGGGTGCCCTATAGGGGTCACATCTCTATAAGAAACTAAACATTGCTATATGAATGAAATAGATAAAAAAATAGAAAAGAATAATATATCATAGACGATGGAGAATAAATAGAAGAGATAGAGAAATATTATATTATAAAGTAGAGACTAAGACCTTCTTATGTTATGATTATCTAAATATATATATGGAGTTATTCAATGGATATATGTGTTATGAGAGATTATTGTTATGGTTAGTAATAGTAGAGTTACTATTAGAAAGAATCCTTTACCACACTTACTCATTTCTACCATTGTACCCTTTTGAGTATAAACTTACTACATAAGGAATACTAGGGTATAGATCTTTGGACTGTAATTCCCCATTTTCTCTTGCTAACATTGGTTCCGTTGTCGGGACCCTAGAGAGGATAGTGAAGAAATTTAGAGTAAAACTAAAAGGAAAAACATAGCCTAAGAAAAAAAATTGCAAGCTTCTCTTAGGTACTACCTCTGTGAGAGGGGAGTAAGCACTTAAGGGATGACAAATGGAAAGGGGGAGGGATTTGAAAAGACCCCTAAAAAAATGTAACTGTTCAAAAAATAAACCACCCATGAGAGATATAAGGATCAATGAAATTCCAAACCAAAAAGACCCATGGAGATAAAATAATTTTAGGAAAGACAGAAAAGATATCATAGAAGAATGGAAGAAAGAGAATAAAGGAGAATGTTGAAAGTATGAGCTAGTCTGGTGGTATTGTCATTAATGTTGTCATTGATGTCAACACAATTCAGTATGTTGCAGATTGTACATGTATAGTTGAGATGATGCTAAGATGTTGTGAGTTCATGGAGCTATATTTATGTCATTGCAGATGTGTTGTGTTGATGAGTTACCAAGTGCTTTGGAGAAAATTAATAAAGAAGAGAAGTCAAAGTGATGAATGTGCTCTGGTATGCGCTTCATGTTTCTCCCGTGTTGATCCTATGCTTGTGTGGATTTGAAGATTTGATAATTCTGATCTTGTGGTGATATATCTTGAGTTTTAGTTTCTAGTGTGATAGTACATGAAAGTTACATTCATCGGTGTGTAAATTGTTCTAGCAGAGTTGATCTTTTGTGGACTAAGAGAAATTTTTTTGCTCCACATTCCTCCATTGTTTTGTTTTAGATCTTGCAAATTTGGGATATGTCTTGAGATGGTGTTTTGTGGGTTTTGGAAAAGAAGGTTGAAGTTTGGTGATTCAGAAGTTATGTTTTAGTGTTTTAGTATGGGTTTGCATAGTCTGAATGGACTAGTGAAAGGTGTTCAAAAGCTTGAAGCACATTGCATTTGTTGTGGATGTATCTAAAGAAATCTGAGATGTATTCTCATGCATAATGAAGTGTGTTGTGGAGTCTGCATGTCATCTTCTTGTTGGGAAGCATGTACATCAATGTTCATTTGTGTTATCATTAGGTTTGGACGACCTGGTGTTTACACTTCATTCGAAGAATAAAATTCAATTAAGGAAGTGTGTGGTTGATTCGAGATTTTGATCTTGATTTTTTTTATTGGTCCACTCTCATTCCTTTCCACCATGGGAATGTTGAGTTGCTGACCTAATTTGAATTTATGAAATGAGGTATTTGTGGCCAACCTTGGAGAAAGTTTCTAAGGTTTAGGATGGTATAAAATCAAGTCAAATTATGAATAATTGTATGACAGTGTGATGCAAAATGACGAAAAAGAGCCACAAATCATAAGAGCAGAAGTGTGTGTGTGAGTGAGTTGAGACAACAATTCTTTATTGTGTTGGATTCCTGAAGGTAGTGAGCTAAAGGTTTCTGCAATCCTTATTCAAGCCATGGATGTGTGTTAATTGTTGTGGTGGATCTTTTGTTCTCTTTTGTATATGTAGGCAGTGAGCCTCCTTGTTGGATAGTGAGTCCTTTCTATAGGCAGTGAGCCTTTGTACTTGGACAATGAGTCCTCTTCTTGGTAGTGAGCCCTTGTCAGTGAGCCTTTGTATTCAATTTTATAATCTTTTTATATTGTGATTTAACCCTCACCGTGTTTTTTCCCTTATTGGGTTTTCCACGTAAAAATCTGGTGTTCATTGTGTTGATTTACTTTCTGTTATTTTTGTTTCATGCTCTTACTTAATAATAGAATAATGTGGTTGTGAAAATTGATAAGTTTTGAAGTCTTAAGTTTGAATTTTGTGACAACTGATTCACCCCCACTCTTAGTTGTCCTACACTTGTTTAATAAAGAATATAGTAGGAATTAGATTTGCGGAAGAAAATAAAAACAAAGAGGTTGAGCACGCTAATGAGGGTGTTGTTGAGCATGCCATTGTGGGTGCTTCTGGAGAATGTAAAGAAAGAACTCTGCAACTAGGTCCTAGCATAGACTAGGTTATTCAAAATTTGGAAGGAGAAATAGAAGAATATGAAAATATCATAAGAGAAATGAAGCAAATGGTAGTAATAATTATGACACCTCCCCTAAACAAAACACCAAATACTCATTTAAACCAGAGGAATATTCAATTAAGGATAAATGAAGATTGGTTACCAATGGAAACTCCTATACAAAACTTGCAGAACATAACATTTGACACCGACTATTTAGATGAATTAGTCACTAGAAGTGTTCTGAAGACAAAAGGGGAGGATGTGGAAGGAAATAAGGAGAATTAAATATGAGCTCAAAAACTTCTAATGAAAATTCCACTATCAAATAACCAAATGACGCTCACTAGAACAAAAGGATATCTCTAAGAATGAAAAGACCCTTTGAATAGACACAATCCCTAGACCAAAATTCATCGTTAATACCATTAAAAAAAAGGAGGAATTTTGTGAAAGAAGTATAACATAATATAGAAGATCAAAACGTAGGAGAAAAATGAGAGGAAAACAATATCAACATATTGAGTGGATACAAATTTAACATAGGATATAAAAATAGTGATTCAAAAGAAGAACCAAACATGAATATTGCCACAAAATTACCTATGTTTGGACAAGACACAACTGAAGTAGTAGCACATGTATTCATCTTAGCGTATATATGGAAATGATAGCATACAACTAGAGATGACACAAATCTATTTGAATTTGTTGGATCACATCATGGAGATACCTTGAAATAGTACCAAAAAAACTACCCAATAATGACAGGGATTGGGAAAAAATCAAACAAGATTTCTTAGCCAATTTTGACACCCTATACTTACCTATAGAGGGGGTAAGTAGACTTTGGGAACTATTACAAAATGAGAATGAGACAATCAAATAATTTGATAAAATATTCAAAGAAGTCGCCAGATGACTAGAAAAACCTTTAACTAATAAATATACGATTGAATGGTTCATCTTTGGAATCATACCAAAAATTCGAATAGCACTAGATGGATGACACTTCAATACATATTCAGAATTAGTTACATTTGCATTCCAAATTGAAAACCAATCCTAGCAAAAACAAAATAAGGAGATAGAGAACAAGGAATTGGATTAACTTATACTAGGAGTATAAAAATTGAGAATCCAATAAGATATAATGGAAAAATATGAAATTTATACACCAAGACCCCATATATGGTGTGTGTATTATGGTTGATAAGGCCACATTAGAAATCAGTACCCCAAATAAGTAGGGGTTCAAAAGAAATCCAATACACTATCAGTGGACCTACAAACAATACCTAAGAAGATAAACTCGGTCTATTGTAGTACCTATGGAGAATGGGATGACCATGACACCAAAGATTGGCCATCATAGTTGTTTTGGTTAAGAGAATATTTTATAACAAGCAATAAAGACCTAAAATGATGGCATATGTTAAAGGATTGGAAAAACAACCATTATACCAACAAGATCATGGATATAAGATACCACCATGGAAAAATAAAAAAAATATTAATGTAGTACAAAATCAATCAAGGGTAAAAGTACAAACTTGTGTCACACTTTGTAAAGGAATCAATTGACACATACGAAAATTCTCAACTTCAACTACATAAAAGTGGCCTTTATGTTTTAAATTTCAAAATAATGTAAACTAATGAAATGTAGAACTCTTGATGAAGTTTATTCTTGTAATTTTTCAATTTTAAAAAAAAATTGTTTTAATATTTAAAAAAAATAGAATTAAGAGCGGATTTTGAATTGTTGAAAATTTTAGGAAAAAGTAACGTTGAGTTGACATCAAGAAAAAAATTTTAAAAAAAATTATTTTCCACTAAATTTCTTTTCCTAAATAGATAAATTCACTATCTAGTGCATGGAAAAAAAAAATAATGATTTTGATGTATATTTTCCTCGTAATAATATTTTAAAGTCAAACATACCATAATTTGATAGTTTTCATTTGACCTCAACTGATGTCTATTTTTTTATCATTTTCAAAAGACAAATTATATCCTTTTGAAGAGAATTGTCTCCTCTAGTGCACCATATATTTTTTAAATTTTTTTAATATATATGTTAGTGTTGAATAGGACAACTGAGAGGGGGGGTGAATTAGTTGTCATAGATTTTAATCTTCAATTCAATTACCAAAACTAATACTTAAATTGCTTAAATGATTCATCATCAAATACTAATGCAAAACTCAAATCCAATGCATAAACACAATAACACCAGATTTATGTGGAAAATACAATGAGGGAAAAACCACGGTGAGGATTAACTCACACTATAGAGAAGATCAAATGGATTACAAAATATTTCACTGCTTGAAACAAGGCTCACTTCCTGAGATAAGGCTCACTGTCCAAAACAAGGACTCGCTATCCAAAACAAGGACTCACTATCTAGAACAAGGACTCACTATCCAATAGGACTACAACCCAGAGGGCTCACTACCATAGAGATACAAAGAAGAAGAAAAAGACTTTTTACAGAGAGACAACAATCCCAATGCAATAAAGGATTTCATCACAATCACTTGATCAACTTGCATGAATGATAGAGTTCGCCTTCTGCTCACTGCATCTGAAAACTTGGCATTAAGCTTTGCACTAATCTACCACACACATAACTCACACACACTTTTTGAATAGCATCAAGGTCGTGTCTGCTCTTTCACTTATCTTCTTTTCTTATGTACTTTTTCATTACTAGCTCATCCTATATTTATACTATCTCCAACCTTGAAAAAGATACAAAGTCGGCCATCCAGCTTCAAATTTAAATTAGGTTGGTGCAAAAACATCCTAGGGTGGAATTAGAATTAGGGAAACCCAAACACATGCTTCATCGGGACCCAAAATAGATCTAACACACTTCATTAACTTCGAAGATAGTGCTTAACACACGATCAGCCAAACCAGTGTAAAACACATAGAAAAATTAAGCTTGAAACTTATAGAACCAAAAATATCTTCAATGCAATCAGAACATCTTAACTTTAGAACCGCAAGTCAAAAGACTTCATCAAAGAGAAATCCATACCAACAACTTTTGTCTTGGACCTCAGCCAAAACACCAAAAAAATAGTTCACAACTGGTGAACACAACTCGAACTTCACAATGACCCAACAACCAAAAATTTGAATATAGCAACCTTCAGCAACCATGACCAACATATCTGAACTACAAAAACATAGGGAAAAGTACTGGATCATCATCTTGAGCAACAACTGAATACCTGCAATCTTCCTTTAATATAATTTTCTCAATATCCTCAACATATAGAGCCAACAACAGCTAGTAGATAACCAGTTGACATCAATGACAACACTTTCATTCATTTTTCCATTCTTGCAACAATCTCCCCCTATGTCATTGATGGCAACACATGATGTGGAAAACCATCAAAAGACACCATACCAGTTATGAATATACTTGTCAAGATTTTTCTTTTTTCTTCTCCCCCTCTGAAGATCATCTGCCTCATTACCTACTTTCTCTCATGTTAGCTTTCTCTTATTTTCCCATGCTTTCTCTCCCCTTTTGACATCAATGGAAAAGGAAAAAAATATGTGCATTGAATCTTCCTTTGACGTGAAAATAGAATACTCGCAATGACAACACTTGAAACTACCTGCTCCCCCTGAGAGGTAGCCACCAAAACATCAGTCCAAAAAGATAGAACCATGAATCTGCCAGACTGATGCATCTCCAAATGCATCTTAGTTTATGAAAGGAGGGGAAATAACCCCTAACTTCTCCCATAGATACTCAAAAGTATCTTTAGGAAGAGCCTTCGTAAATATATCAACAATTTGATCCTTTTGGAACATAATCAAGCTTGACTTCATTCTCCATGACCTTCTCTCTCAAGAAATGATATCTAATAGATATATGCTTCGTTCTCGAGTGCATCATAGGATTTTCTGAAATGTTAATTGCACTTGTATTATTACAAAAGATAGAAATGGGATCATCATATAGCATTGTGATATATTTCAATGTATATTTCATCCATAGAACTTGTGTACAACAAGATGTAGCAATAATATACTCAACTTCAACAGTATTCAAAGAGATTGAATCTTTCTTCTTACTCAACCATGCGACTAATTTGCATCCAAGAAGAATGCACCACCACTTGTACTTTTTTTGTCATCTACACATTTGGGCCAATCTGCATTTGTGTATACTAAGTGTAAAGTCAGTATCTTTAGGATACCATAAACCACAATCCATAGTTCCATTCAAATATCTAAATATTCTTTTAACTGCAACAACTTGTGTTTCCTTCGGATCTTCTTGAAATCTAGCCACAAGATAGATTGCATAATAAATGGTCTAGTAGTAGTCAAATATAGTAGTCCACCAATCATAGATCTATACTTTCTCTGATCATCCTTAGGTGAATTATCATCTTTACCCAATTTGCAACCAGTCACCATAGAAGTACTTACCAATTTGGAACCATCCATCCCAAGCTTCTTCAACATCTCTGTCACATACTTAGACTATGAAATGAAAATTATTTTCTTTGTTTGATTAATTTGTAGCCCAAGAAAGAAATTCATCTCCCCAAACATAGATATCTCAAATTCTTTTTTCATCTCTTCCGCAAACATCTTGCACATATTTTCATTTCCTCCAAAGATAATGTCATCAACATATACAACTACAATCAAGATTTTGTCATTCTCAATCTTAAAGTACAAATTATTGTCTGTTGTGCCCTTGTTAAATCCTTTCTTAATCAAATACATGTCTAACCTTGCATAACAAGCTCTAGGAGCTTGCTTCAATCCATATAAAGCTTTCTTCAATCTGCACACCATATCCAATTGATCTATTAATTGAAATCTTTATGGTTGTTCCATGTAGACTTCTTCTTCCAGCTCACCATTCAAAAATGTTGACTTGACATCCATCTGATAGACTTTGAAATATTTATAAGTAGCCAATGCCAAGAACATCCTTATAGCTTCCATTCTTGCTACTGGAGCAAAAGTCTCCTAAAAATTATATTCCTTCTACTTGTGAGTAGCCTTTACACACAAGCCTCACTTTGTTTCTAACAACTTCTCCATTCTCATTCAACTTATTTTTGAATACCCATTTTGATCCAATGATATTTTTGTTTGTCGGTCTTGGGACCAATTCCCAAGTCTGATTCTTCTTAATCAGAAAAATTTCTTCTTTCATTTCTTCCTTCCAATGTTCATCTTTACAAGCTTCACTTGCTATCTTCAGCTCAATCTTGGAGAATAAAAACAATTTTACTTCAACAGCAGCTTTGCTTCTGGTTAACACACATTTTTTCTTGTCTCTAATAATTTGATCTTCTAAATGATTCCTCGGTACATATTTCAGTGTCCTAGGGGACATTACCGGAGCATCTTCTTCTCTTTCATTCTATTCATCCTGGTCTTGTTGCTCATCTTTATCCTATTCTTCCTCAATTTCTTCTATTCTTGCACAATCATGTTCATCAGACACATATCCATCAATATCAATAGAATTATTCATTGTCTCATCAACCTTCACATTCAAGCTCTCTACAATATTTCTAAGTCTTTTATTGAAACATCTATATGCCTTGCTTTTGGTAGAGTATCCAAGAAATATGCCTTCATCTCTTTTGATATAGCATTTGCTTCTAAATACCTTGAAATATTTAACTCTAGGAATTCTTCCATGCCACAGCTCATAAGGAGTCTTTGTACTATTTTCTCTTGCTTGAATTCAATTGAACACATATACAACAGTGTGCATATCTTTTTTCCAGTAAACTTCCAATAATCTGGATTTAGATATCATTGGCCTAGTAGCCTCTTGAATTGTTCTATTTTTCCTTTCAATGACTCCATTCTACTGAAGAGTTCTTGGAGCAGATAACTATCTCTTTATTCCATGCACTTCACAAAACATATTGAACTCATGGGAGGTGAATTCTCCACCTTTTTCAGATCTTAAGCATTTTATCTTCAACTTCACTTCATTTTCAACCATAGCATTGAATGCATTGAATCTATCTAATGCATTTGATTTCTCTCTAAGAAATGTAACCCATGTATATCTAGAATAGTCATCAATTAAAATCATAAAGTACCTTTCACCAAGTAGACTTTGCACTCTTGTAGGACCACATAGATTTGTATGAACTAAATCCAGTAATCCAATAGTAGATTGTTCTCTTGATCTATAATGATTTCTTGCTTACTTTCCAAACTGGCAATTCCTACAAATAGCATTGACAGGCTTTGTAATTCTTGGTAAATCTCTCACAGCTTGAATAGTACTAATCCATGCAAAGTTATCAAAATTAATGTGATACATTCTCCTATTCCATAACCAATTGTCATTTATCTGAGTCATAAAGCATCATCCATCAACACCCTTAAGTTGATAAACATTCCCTTCAGATTTATTTCTTGTAGCAATCAATGTTCTAGATCCTTTTCGGATCTCACATTCTCATCCTTAAACACAAGATCATATCCTTTTCTTCACATCTGACCAACACTCAAAAAATTATTCCTTAAACCCTTAACATAGTAAACATCATTAGTATGATGCTTTCCATCAAAACTTACTGAACCTATCCCACATATTTTAGCACTAGTATCATCTCCAAACATAGTCAAACCTCTATCACATTTCTCAAGCTTTACAAACTTTCTCTTATCACCAGTCATGTGATGTGAGCAACCACTATCAACTACCCAAAAATTCTTTTCTTGTTTAGCATGTAGGGAAAAAATAATTGTACCTTCATTTTTCTCCTTCTCCTTCTCTGAAGGACTTTCCTTTACCTATTTTTCTGAATTAGTAGAAGTAGGTTCATCCCTAATCACCAAGAACAAGCATTCATTTTCATATGGATCTTCATATTCTAAATCTTCATCTGAAATACTCGCATTATCATTCACATTGTAAGCTCTGTTAATCTTCTTTCCTTTCTTTTCTTTCTTATATCTTTGTTTATTCCTTTTAGCTCTTTTTGGAAACTTTGTTGGCATAATGACCTATTTCTCCACAACTAAATCACTTAAAGGGAAACATACCTCAATAATTACCAAAGCCTTTTCTCATTCTTCTTACCAAAATAGCTTCTATTTCATCAAAGTTTTCTTCATCTGTATCTTCATTTTTTGTAGCTTGAAAGGTAGTCTTTGTTTTGCATCCATTTCTTAGACTCGGCTTCCTCATCTCATAAGATGTCAAAAATTCTAACAATAGATCCTTAGTACAAGTCTTATAATCTATAGTCTACTCAATAGTACCCACCTTCTCACTATAAGCAGGAAGAGTTCTGAGAATCTTCTTTACAATCCTGGTTTCATCTTTAGTAGTGCCAAGAGATCGCATTCCAGCCGCTACCTCATCCAATCTTTGAACATAAGATTTGACATTTTCATCTTCAGACATATGTATAAGATCAAACTGTGTTTCCAAATTCTGTAATTTTTCCTCTTTAACTCTTTCATCACCATCATGTGCTATTTTTAAAGCATCCCAGACTTCCTTAGTTTTCTTCAAATTTTGAACCTTAATCAACTCAAAATGTACCATACTATTCTTCAAGATGAACTTCACCTTATTATTCACTTCATGTGCTCTGATTTCTTCAGGTGTACTCAGACTATTAGCAAAAGGAGTGTAAGGATTCTTATAAGCTTTCTCCACATCATATCTGCAATACTCCAAATATTCTTCCATCAATACTTTCCAGATACCATAATTAGTTCCATCAAACCTTGGATAATCAAAGATCAATTTTCTAGCCATCCTGAACCTTCCTCAAGCGGTTAAGCTCTTCACCAAGGAACCAAGATCTAATACCAAATATTGAATAGGACAACTGAGAGTGGGGGTGAATCAGTTGTCACATATTTTAATCTTCAATTCAATTACCAAAACTAATACTTAAACCGCTTAAATTATTAATCATCAAATGCCAATGCAGAAACTAAAATCCAATGCATAAACACAATAACACCAGATTTACATGGAAAACCAAATGAGGGAAAAACCACGATGAGGATTAACTCATAGTATAGAGAATATCATTTCCAATTACAAAAAGGCTCACTACCTGAGATATGGCTCGCTGTCCAAAACAAGGACTCACTATCCAACATGGCTACAACCCGAAGGGCTCACTGCCATAGAGATACAAAGAAGAAAAATAATACTTGTTAGATAGAGAAAACAATGCCAATGCAACAAAGGATTCCACCACAATCACTTGATCAACTCGCATGAATGATAGAGTTTGCCTTCTTCTCACTACATCCAAAAACTTAGCATTAAGCCTCGCACCGATCTACCACACACATAACTCACACACACTTTCTGAATAGCATCAAGGTCGTGTCTGCTCTTTCACTTATCTTCCTTCTTTTCTTATATATATTTTTCATTACTAGCTCATCATGTATTTATACTATCTCCAAACTTGAAAAAGATACAAAGTCAGCCATCCAACTTCAAATTAAAATTAGGTTGGTGCCAAAACATCCTAGGGTGGAATTAGAATGAGGGCGAACCAAACACATGCTTCACTAAGACCCAAAATAGATCCAACACGCTTCATTAACTTCAAAGATAGTGCTTAACACACAGTCGGACAAACCAATGTAAAACACATATAGAAAAATTAAGCTTGAAACTTCCAGAACTAAAAATATCTTCAATGCAATCAGAACATCTTAAATTTATAACTGCAAGTCAAAAGACTTCATCAAAGAGAAATCTGGACCAGCAAACTTTCTCTCGGACCTCAGCCAAAACACAGAAAAAATATAGTTCACAACTGTTGAACACAACTTGAACTTCATAATGAACCAACGGCCAAAAATCTAGATACAACAACCTTCAGCAACCATGACCAACATACCTGAACTACACAAACATAGGGACAAGTACCAAATCATCATCTTGAGCAACAATTGAAACCAATAATCTTACTTTAATACAATTTTCCCAATATCCTCAACATATACAACCAACAACAACTAGTAGAAATCCAGTTGACCAATTGACACCAATGACAACACTTTCATTCCTTTTTCCATTCTTGAAACAATTAGTATTTTTTAATTTCTAATTAGACTCATTTTTTTATTTCAACAACATACTTACATTATTTAAAATAAAAATATATATTAAAACTAATCAAAATATTAAAAAATTACATATTTGGATTCTTGACTCCAAGCTCTACAAAAGGGTATTTTTATTTTTTTGAAAAAAATTATTCTAAATGAAGAAATATCATTTTCAAGTGGCAATTTTCAGAAATTTCTAAAAAAAGACGAGATGGCTACTAGCAAGGATACCACATAGATAGTTTCAGGTGAAAGGGTTTCGACCAAAACCCTTTCGACCGAAACCATTTTAGTCAAAAAATTACATGTAAATTATGTTGGATTTTAAATCGACAAAGGGAAAAATATTATTTTAATGTTTTGAGTGAAAGGTTTTTGCCCAGAACTTTATGTACCAAATATAGGCTACGTAGTTTCAAGTGAAACTATTTTAACTAAAACTATTTAGGTTGAAATTGTTTCACTCAAAACTATTTATTTGGTTGAAATTATGACACAGGTTTGTGCTTTGACCCTCAAACCAAGATACTTATAGTGATATAGGCTAATTCTATGGAGACAAAGACCAAGGAAAAGGTAGGAGAAGGAAGAATGATGTCACATGCTTTAAATGCAATAAACTAGGACACTTTGCGATAGTGTTGGGGAGACAGAAATAAACCATATGAATTCTGTGATAGCATAGACCATGATGTATTTAACTGTGACAGAGCCTAGACCTACTACATAAATATAGATCTGCAATCAAAGAGTGATCAACTAAAAAACCTCAATCCATTCAAAGGTGCAAGGTTAGTAAGGAAGGTACCAAAAGAACCCACAGACATATATGAAGTAAGCTACAAGGAATAAAATGTAGAGACTAGTAACTCTAACAAAGAGATCTCCACCCACAACAAAGTAGCGATGATAACAAGACGTGGCACTAACACTGCAAAATATAAGCACAACACAACAGAAGAAGAAAATTCCATAGATGAGGAGGCTTTCCACCCTACTAAGAAAGAACATGACTAGACAATGGAAGAAACAAGACAATTGGTTACAAAACATAAAAAGGAGGAAAGAGATCAATATTTCTCTATCCAAGGAGTAGGAATACTCAAGCAACTAATAAAAATGGATAAAAAATATAATCTACTAAACAAACTCTAATTTTTTTGTAAATATTAGAATGAGTAGCATAAACGCCCCAAACTAGAACTATGAATAAAGAAGATGGACAATGGAAAAATTGTCCAATAATGATGATATTAAGTATAAATTATACAAAGATAACTTTATGTCATGGTAGATCTAGGCATAAATATTAATATGATACCAAAATGAGTATGGAAGAAAATAAGGAAACCTAAACTTGAATAAAGACCATACAACATAAGCTTAGTAGATGGCCTAGGTACATGGAAAAAAGTAGAAGTTAATGTAAAAGGGGTAAAGCAGATATTGGACTTTGAGGTAGTTACAATTAAAGAAACCTTTGACTCATTTAATGCCTTCCTAGGAGTTAGATGGTTTTTGAATATGAATCGAGTTGTAGACTCCTGCAAAGAGGAGATATAATTTGCTAATATAAATAGGATAGGTCATATCCCCTTAGGAAAAATCCCAAATGAAACATGCATAGAGGATATAAACCAAGAGGATTATAATGACTATGACAATAAACACCTATATACATTTTTGAGGATACCACAAAATGACAATCTAGACAATCCTAATTTAGAAGAACTTGAAATTGAAAGAACCACATACATCATAGATGTTGGAGTGCACGTTTATTTGCTGCACAATATTAAGTCCAATTTAGTATTTATTTCAGTAGTTGCATTTAATTTTTTTTTGTCAATGCATTGATGGATGGCGGTCACCTACTTTCCCGTATTGTCTCTCCATCTTTTCCTCATGCACTCTTTACAAGGCCTTTGTACATTATAAATCCTCAATCTTCTCAATACACATCATCGACTGGTGAAATAGCATCATTTAGGTTGCTTCTCTGCATTGTGAAGGTTACAGGTTGTTCTGGGAACACCAATATCGTATCAGAGTGGTCAGCTAACTTGCCCCTTCCTTGCTAAGAGTTTTCATCAGTTTATTTTTCCCACTGTTCCATTTGAGGAGGCATTGGTTTAGCTTCGGGAGCAGGTCATGGTCTCTTATTAAGAGCTCCAGTTTAACATTGGCTGGCATCTATTTCTCCTTGCAGGTGGCAATGATTTTAAACTATATGAAGTTTTTTTGTTGCATAGATGAAGGCGTCACTCTTTTTAGTGGAGAAAATTTCCTTCATTTTTTAGAGGCCCGATTTTTTGGTGGAGAAAAAGAAATATTTTTTGTTTTCTTTGAAGGTAGACTCTCTTGTGTTGGCAGCAAAATACCTCTTTGTTTCTGCATTTTGTGAGAGAGGCACTGTCAGAAGATTAGTGCAACATTTTTTTTCTATTTGCTTTGGCATTATTTCATTTGGAGGCACCTTTTTCTACGCCTTGCTGAGGAAGTAGCCTGATTTCCTTGCTATAGAAAAAAAAAATTGGGAAGAGGTTGCATTTGAGGTCTCCGACAGGCTATTGATTTGTATGCCCTGAATTAATATTAGCAAATGCACAAAGTGCTAGACCACATGCCCTTCATTACCCCTGTTTTGTCACTCGTTATAAGTAGACTAATTGTTTTGTATCGGTTTCTCTTGTTTTCTCTTGTACTCTTGCTCTAGGTAGCCTTTTTATTTGTTTCTTCTTCCCTCTATAAGCCTCTTTGTATTGGCCTCAAGTCTACGGGTGTTTTGGGGTCTTGAGCTACTTGGTGTTTGGGGGAGAAACTAGAGAGATCAATATGTTGATTTTGGGGAAGAATTTGATGACAGATCTAGTGCAGCTGGCACTTTGCCTCAACTTCTTCTTCACTATTCCTTTGACGATGAATCATGTGCATGAGGTGGTGGAGCCCAATACTCATTTTTGTTGAGGTCTATGTGTGTCCTTGTGACCATCATTATGGCTGTGCATTTTTGTAGATCTTTTGTCTTGGAGGGCTCTTTTGTGTTTGGCTATTGCACATTTCACTAGGATTTTAATCCCACATTGGTTGCGTGGAGGATAATTCTACTATTTAAATAGCACCGCAGTGTGATTTTTGGTTGTGAGTTCGACTCATAGGCTTTGAAGAGACCTATGCTTGTGGAGTCAATTCTTGGAATGCTTGCTTGGTATAATAGATTGGTGGCGATTGCTTCAGATTTTGGATATTGGTGGCGATTACTTCATGTTTGGTGAGGCTTGTCTAAAAAATTTAGCCCCTGAAGATTCTGAAAGTGCCTCAATAGGTCTTTTTTAAAAATTTGTGCAACTTTTGCAAATGGAGTCCTTTTTCAGCGAACAAGATATCATCAGAAAGCTGCTTCGACGAGATTCGCTATGGATGAGGTTTTTTTCTAAAAACTTTACCACTTTATACCATTTTTACT
Source organism: Sequoia sempervirens (assembly GCA_007258455.2). Taxonomy (NCBI): domain Eukaryota; kingdom Viridiplantae; phylum Streptophyta; class Pinopsida; order Cupressales; family Cupressaceae; genus Sequoia; species Sequoia sempervirens. The sequence goes on along the minus strand of VDFB02358134.1, from coordinate 151,158,950 downwards.
AGCTTGAAGTTACAAATTGTTGCTATTGTATCTCTTGCCAAATTTGGTGCTTGTAAATTGTAAAATCAGTTTGAATATATTATGGGGAGGTGTTCTTGCTTTTTTTAGTCCTTTGTGTGCCCCTGTATATCATGTTGGACCCTAGGATTTATTTTCTCTCTCCACAAAAGGAAGCTCAAGATGTCACAATTGTTGCAATCTTGGGGACTATGGCAACTGTTGGATGCCGACCAACCCGAATTTACCAAAACATTTGAGCAATTTTTTATAGAAACAAAATGGATGAGGCTAAAGGACTCATAGGTTTTCATGTGTTTGATAATCCGTTGTTTCATATTGTTGAGTGTAAAACACCTAAAGAGGTGTGGGATAAGCTTGTAGAGTTGTATGGTAAGGTCAACCATTTTAGGATCTTGTAGCTTGAAGCTGATCTCACTTCTCTCTCTCTAGATGCTTTTCCCTCTATTCAAGATTTCCTTGCACAATTCAAGTTGATTTTGTTTCAATTAAAAGGATGTGGTCATGCCAAAGAAGATAAGGAGTGTATTTTCTTGATCTTGTCTAAGCTTAGAGATCCTTTTCAAGTGTTTCCCTCTACCTTCTATTCTACTATGGATGCTATGGGGGAAGATCATAAGATGCCTTCTTTTGAGGAGTTATGTGATCGATTGACAAGGGAGCAGGCCAAGTTGATTCAGATGGATTCTCTTCCTAAGAGTCATGCTTTAATGGCTCAATCTTCCAAGGGAAAGGGTAAGAATAATAAGAAGCTCATGATAGATCTGTCTTCAGGTGGTGAGCCTCCCTCCAAGCCTAAGGAAAGGATTGATTATAAGGATAATTCTCCACCTCCTCCTCCTTCTAACTCAAAAGAGTCATCTTCTAAGTCTAAGAAGAAGGAGAATTGTTCTTTTTGTGGAAAATCTAGGCATAATGATGCACATTGTTTTGCGAGGCTAGCAACATTAGAGGAAGATATGAGGAAGCATAATCTTTCCATGCTCAACTCTTCTTCCTTGAGAAAAGGGAAAGCTCTCTCAACTACGACTTTTTCCTCTACCAGTTCCAATTGGATTCTTGATTCTAGTGCTTCTCATCACATGACTCATACTATGGATCTTCTTGATTCTCTTTCTAATAGTCATAATTCACATATTGTTGTTGGGAACTCTTCTCAAATTCTAGTTTTAGGGACAGGCTCAGTTCATATGCAAGATGGTAGCATTGATGATGTTCTTCTTGTTCCTGATATTTCATAGAATCTGCTCTCTGTCTATCAGATTTGCAATCATGGTGATGGAAGGCTTGTTGATTTCTCTCCTACTGATGTGACCATTCAAGAGATGTAAGATCCTGAGAAGGTCATTACTATAGGAACAGTTGACCATGCAACTCATTTGTATAGGTTTTATGGATTTTATTCTTCATCGGGATCATCTCTTATTGCTCATGCAGATTCTATGAGCAAGCTTTGGCATGAACGGTTTGGACACCTGAATTATAGATATCTTTAGCAGATGAGCACACAAAATTTGGTAATTGGTCTACATCAGATCTCTTGTTCGGATGGATTTTGTCAAGGTTGTGTGCTTGGAAATCATCATAGGGATCCTCTTCCTAAAGGTATGGTCACATGTGCTTTGACACCCCTTGAGTTGGTGCATAGTGACCTCATGTCATTCCCCACTCCTTCATTTTTCAGGGGCCAAATATGTGCTCACCTCATTGATGACTTTTCTAGGCATTCTTGGGTGTATTTCTTGAAGTATAAGGATGAGGTTCTTCACCATTTCATTTCCTTCCTTGCATTTGTGGAGAATTAGTCAGGACATTCCCTTTAGAAGATTTGCACAGATAATGGGGGGAGTATGTCAATAAGGCATTTCAAGAATTTTTTCATGCTAAGGGTATTCTTCATCAACACACAATGTCATACACTCCTTAGCATAATGGTGTATCCAAGTGGAAGAATAGAACTTTACAAGAGATGGCAAATTGTATGCTACAATCTAGATCCATGGCTCCAGCATTTTGGGCAGAGGCTATCAATTGTTCCAATTACATTTAGAAATGTATGCCCCACAAGGAAGTGCAGAATATGACTCCTAAGGAGGCTTGGTCTCATGTGAAGCCCAAGGTTTCCTACTTTAGAGTATTTGGGAGTGATGCATGGACATTCATTCTAGATGGTCGGCGCAAGGCAATGGAGAAGAAAAGTCAACGGTTCATTTTTGTTGGCTATTGTGAGGATGTGAAGGGTTATCGATTGTTTGATCCTATCACTCAAGAGGTTTTTTTTTGTCATGATGTTCAATTTGATGAGTCTTTCACTCCAAAGGATTCTCCATCACAAGTCTCTCCCTCTCTTCTTCCTAGTTCTTCTTCAGAGGATGTTGTGCTTCTAGAGGATGATGATGATGATGCTTATAATGATGTTGTTCCTGATGATGTTGTTCCTGACGATGGTATAGATCTTGTTGTTGATATTACTCCCTATTCGCCATCTCCTCCACCTACACCTCATCAACCTTTATGGGCTCGTACACTTCTTGAGGATGTTGGTTCTCTTGCAGGTGATCCCACAACTACACGTTGCACTCATTCCTACACTTTAGGTATCAGTATTTTGAGTCATGCAGTTTCTACTGATCCTCAAAAATTTTTGGATTCTTCAGGTGTTTTAGAATGTGATAGTGCTATGATAGAGTATTCCTCCTTGATGAAGAATCATACATGGGATTTGGTTCCTCTTCCTAAGGGAAGAAAGTTGGTTTCATGCAAGTGAGTGTATTGTACCAAGTTTGCAGTTGTGGTTCTATTGATAAGTATAAGGCTTGTCTAGTGGCTAAGGGTTTTTCTCAAGTTGAGGGTGTTGACTATTCTGAGACCTTTGCTCCTATTGCAAGGATGGATTCCATACGCCTTGTGCTTTCTATTGTTGCGTCTCAGGGTTGGTTAGTGTATCAGATGGATGTGAAGAGTGCTTTCTTGCATGTTGATATTTAGGAGGAGATCTATATGCAGCAACCACTAGGCTTTGTGCAAGACCCTTCACTTTTTTGCAAGCTCTGACATTCATTGTATGGTATGAAATAGGCACCTAGAGCTTGGTATGAGAAGATGGATAGTTTCTTGATTTCTTCTGGATTCACTAGATGTCACTCTAATCCTACAGTTTACATTCAGAGGCATGGGGGGGATCTTCTCATTCTTGTTCTTTATGTGGGCGACTTGATTCTCATGGGGATTTCTCCTTCCATGATTGAGGACACTAAGCGAGCTTTGATGGAGCATTTTAATATGAAAGATCTTGGTTTGTTGCATTACTTCCTTGGTCTTCAAATACATCAATCTTCTACCAGTATTTATATCTTCCAATAGAAGTATGCTCTTGATTTGCTTCAAAGGTTTGGGATGGCTGATTGCAAGCCAGCCCCTACTCCTTTTTAGTCAAGTGTTGTGGTGTCCACTAGTTTCACTACTCCATCTATAGATGCTACTTTGTATCGGCAGCTGGTTGGTATCCTTTTGTACTTAGCACATAGTCATCCTGATATTTCCTCTGTAGTTGGTCTGGTCTCCCATTTCTCTCAAGATCCTCATGAGAGTCATTAGAAGGTATCCAAGCGTATCTTATGGTACATTTGGGGCACTACATAGTTTGGACTCCACTACACATCTAGTGCTCTTGAGATTTTGGGCTTCACTGACCTAGATTGGGCTAGTGATGTTGATGATCGAAAGTCTACTTTTGGCTTTGTTTTATGTCTTGGTTCTGGTCCAGTTGCTTGGTCTTGTAAGAAGAAAATTTCTATTGCATTATCATCAACTGAGGTCGAGGATCAAGGTGTTGTCTTGGCGAGTCAAGAGGTTATTTGGCTTCGATAGTTGATGGTTGATTTTGGCTTTCCTATTGATCATCCCACTATTATTTAGTGTGATAACTAGAGTGCCATACATATTTCTCGCAACCCCATGGAGCATCAATGCACTAATCATATTGAGATCCACATGCACTTCATTCGGTAGCTTATTCAAGATGGTGTTCTTGCTTTAGAGTATTTTCCTATGGAGTAGCGGGTTGCAGACATCTTCATTAAACCTTTGGCATCTCCTCGTTATCTTCAGTTACGATCAATGTTAGGGGTGAAGGAAGTTGTCCTTGGGGGGTCTTGAGGAGTCCTTCTTCCTTTCACTTTTGTTTTGTTCTCTCTTTTGGAGAGGATTTTTCTCCCATAGGGTTTTTCTCCTTTTCTCCAGTTGTGAGAGATTTACATTTCATTGCATTATAGTTGTACCTGGGTACCTAACAAGGCTTTTTTTCCAAGACCCATAATGCATCTCATATTGCATGTTGCATTTTTTGAACTCGTCGTTGCACCAAAAGATCGACCTGTCAATGCCCGATACAAGCTCTGGTTAAGAACCATAGGAGGCGGTTAGACCATGTCACAAACCCAAGTGCTTAGTGTTGCAAGGAAGACCAAGGGTCACACCTTGCAACAATCCCCCCAACACAAGTGTTGGTTTTGAACCTGTGACTAGCTCTGATACCAATTGTTGGACTTTCTATTGCACCAAAAGATCGACCTATCAATTTCTGATACAAGCTTCGGTTAAGAACCACAGGAGGCGGTTAGACCATGTCACAAACCCAAGCACTTAGTTTTGCAAGGAAGACCAAAGGTCACACCTTACAACAACATTTTCATCTCTTCCTTATTTCTCCCTAAGTTGCACTTAAGGGGGGGTGTTGGAGTGCACGTTTATTTGTTGTACAATATTAAGTCCAACTTAGTATTTATTTTAGTAGTTGCATTTAATTTTTTTTGGTATGTGCATTGATGGAGGGTGGTCACCTGATTTCCTGTGTTGTCTCTCCATCTTTTCCTCGTGCCTTCTTTACAAGGCCTTTGTACATTATAAATCCTCAATCTTCTCAATACACATCATCAACTAGTGAAATAGCATCATTTAGGTTGCTTCTCTGCATTGTGAAGGTTGATGGTTGTTGTTTTGGGAACACCAATAATAGAGAGTGAGGAAGTGTTAGATGCTTGGATGCAAGAAGAATCAAAACTCAATTCCAAGAGAATTACCAGCTTCTGTAGAATCTTTATGATTAGGAAATCATAGGAGAATGCTTTACATTATACCGCATTTATAGATAATGCACTATACAATAGTTGTAGTAGAATAGAAGACAATACAAAACCTATAGTTAAAAACACTTAAAATATAAATTACATTATGCAAGGAATTTCACATATTAAATTTCCCAAATACTCAAAAATTTGGGACTTATTTTCATTCCTCACATAGATAGAAATGGTTTTTCAAATTAAGGAAATAAGATTAGACATATTGAAATACACACTTATTTGTAACACTACATGTTGGAAAAATGCACAAAAAGACCATTTGACACATTGGACAATATTCAAAATCTTGATCTCAAAACTAGGTACCTACCAGAGGGAGGGGAATACAAGGAGATTAAAATATGTAGCATTTGGACAAATCCCACTAGAGGAACACCTTTCCATTTTCATAAACACGTGGAAAGATGACAATAAATATGATGATTGAATATAGATACAATTATTTTACTGGACACTCACACCAATGGTGTAAACTTGGTACATCAACCAAGAACAAAGAGGAGAAACCAATAATTCGGAAGAACTAAAAAAATACCTTATTCAAACCTTTTCATTTCACAAAGAAAACATAAGAATACATAATTCACTAATCAAAAATAAAGGGATTCATATTTAGACCAGAGGAAATTTAGGAAATAGCAGTGCCAAAAACTTCCACACCACCTCCTTAATCAGAAGGTATATGGAAATATATAGAATGGCTTGATAAAGAGATTAGATTATCAAAAAGATGTTGCATAATAAAGAAGGATGATGAGGATGTTAATGATATAGACATAGAAATTCAACAAGGGGAAAGAGAACTAGAATCTCCTAGTGAGGCCAAAAACAAGTATTATAATCAACCCATTAGACTAAAAGAAGAAAATATTGCTAAAGAAGGGGATCCCAAATTAGCTAAGATAGGAGATTACTAGGATGAATTAAAAATGGTGGCACAAGTTGCAGAAATGCTATCAGAATTCAAAGACCTTTTTCCTAGGAAATATATAGATTTAAAAGGAATAAAAGAGGAATTAGGAGTTATGAAAATACAGTTGAAAGAGGGAGTTAAATTGGTGAATAAAAGGCCCTACTGATTAAACCCTAACATGAAGAAGAAATTCAAAACAAAAATAGCCAAAATGTCAGGGGCTAGGATAATCAAACCAGTGGAAGATGTAGATTGGATTAGTCCCATGATGATACATAATAAAAATATAGTCCAAAGATAAGAATTTTATTGACTTTAGAGAGCTAAATAAAGCATGCATCCATGACCCTTTTCCAACACCATTCATAGAAGAAATTTTGGAGTCAGTAGCAGGAAAATAAATATACTCTTTTATCAATGTGTTTTCAAGGTATCACCAAGTATGAATAAGTGAAGAAGACCAGCCCAAAACAACATTTGTAATAGAATGGGGGTTCCTACATGTATACAATTTGATGCCATTTGGGTTGAAAAATGCACCTGCAGTATTTAGTAGGATTATGATAAATACTTTTAAAGACTTCATACATGATTTTCTGGAGGTATATTTGGATGATTTGATGGTATATGGTTTAGTTAAAGATCACATCCAAGTACTCAAGATGATGTTTACTAGATTATGTCTAGTATGCAAATTACACTCAATTTGAAGAAATTCATCTTTGTGGTACCTTATGGTACACTATTAGGTCATATCAAATGTAAACAAGGGTTGATAGTAGACCCTATGAAGGTTGCATTAATAATGACACTACCACCACCAAAAACACCTTTTGAAGTAAAAACCTTTCTAGGCTACACTGGATATCACCACAAGTTTATAAAAGGGTATGTTAGAATAGCCACACCTATGGAGGAATTACTCAAAAATAAATCTAGTACAAGCATTGGATGGAATGAGGAATTCCAACAAGAATTTGACATCCTAAAAAACAAAATTATAGAAGCACCAATACCCATACTCCCAGATTGGAACACGCCCTTATATGTTCATGTAGATGCCTCAAGAACTGCTATAGGAGCAGTATTAGCTCAGCCTAAGGGAAACAAAGATCACCTTATAGCATTTTTAAGTAGAAAAATCTCTAAGGAAAAAAAGAATTATACCACCACTGAAAGAGAAGCCTTAGTTGTGGTCTATGCACTAAAAAAATTTAGACATTATCTCCTATCAACACCATTTACATTCTTCAAAGACCATGAACCATTACAAATACCTACTCAATAATTCTGCCATACAAGGAAGAATATGTCGATGGATATTTATATTCTAGGAATTCAATTTTAAAATAATGGTGAAACTTGGAAAACTCAATCAGGGATCAAACTACTTATCTAAGATAGAAATAGGAGAAGAAACAAAAGACCAACCAGAAGATCTACCTGCACTCATGTTCAAAATAAATGTGGTATCAAAGGAACTCCATGATATTGCTATCCTCCTATCAAAAGGTGAATTTCCATCATATATCTTAGAGCAATCCAAAGAATCACTTGTGCAGAAGTATCTACCTTATACATTGATAGAAGGAAAGTTACATCACATAGGGAAAGATGAAATAATAAGAAGAGTGGTATTTGAACATGAAAGAAAATCTATCATGAAGGAAGCACATGAAGGAATAGTAGGGAGTCACAGTTTTGGAGAGGCAACAACAAAAATAGTTAAATTAGTCAGATTATATTGGCCAACAATACACAAAGATGCTAAATAATGCACTAGGAACTATGACATATGTAAAAGGGTAGGGAAACCTACCATAATAGATGAAATTCCTTTAAAACCAATACTAGCATAAATACCATTTGAGAAATGGGCCATATACTTTATTGGGCCAATTTTTCCACCAGCTAAGCACTCTAAAGCTAGATTCATCATCATAGGAGTTGAATACTTGACAAAATTGGTAGAAGTAAAACCTACTAGGGATTGTACCACCAAGACTGTTGCAATATTTCTATATGAAAATATAATCACAAGATATGGATACCCACTAACCATAGTAAGTGATCATAGGAAACACTTTGTTAACAAATTGATTGTGGAACTCTTACAAAACCTCATGATCACACATAACAAAATCTCACCTTATCATCCATAGGAAAATGAAGCAAGTGAGGCTATAAATAAGATCATTGGCACAAAAATTTCCAAAATGTGTGAAGGAAATAGATTAGACTGGGACCTTAAGATACATGTGGTACTCTAGGCTTATCACACATCATAAAAAAGGACTACTAAGTTCACATCATTTCAACCGGTCTATGAGACTGATGTGGTAGTTCCAATGAACTTCATAATACCCAATCTACATACTGCACTAACCTTACAATTGGATGATGATGAATCCTTGACACAAAGAATATAAGAACTAGAAAATTTGGTTGAAGATAGATTCATTGCAGTATATAATCAAAATGTAGAGTGGCAATGAAAAAATTCCTAGCATGATAGGAACCTCTGCATAAAAACTTTTCAAATAGGGGATGAAAAAAAAAATCAAGGAGAATTAAAAGTGAGATGGCTAGGACCATGCTCTATTTATGAAATTATAGACTCGGGGACAGTGTGATTAAAGAGAATAGATGACAATCATATTATAGGGTATGTGAATAGTGCTAGACTTAAACATTACCACCTACCTAATGGATAAAACCATAAATCCTAAAAAGACACAAACTGTATATTATGTAACATATAATTCTAAATAACAAAAATCAAACTGTTAGCAGATACAAAACTTCTAACAACTACAAAAACCTGTGAAAGCTAACGATAAAGCAATATCAATGTAGCCCCCCAAAAACAAAGCTATCTAACAACCCCATAGCTTCTCTCAGTTCAATTTTCATTCCAAACACTTATGTTAATTTGATATCTGCTACAATATTCCACATAGTTCATAGCAATGGAAACCCAAAATCTAGTCAATGTAATAGAGAAACCCCAACCCAAATATAAAATGTACCCATTCAAAGCCATGGGGGTTGATAAATCTGGTGCATTCTCAAGCATTCCAATAGGTGTAGTATACATAGAGTATATAAGGAAATAAATCCGCAAACACATAAAGAAGATATATCATACACATTCGAGGAGTTGAGGCAAACCCTACTCGCTTTGAACCAAATTTTGTATTTACCATAATATCAAGAGGTGGGAAGGAAGCACCTTGATGCATGTAAGGATTACTGAGATTTTTGTGGTGAGAACGACTAGGTTAGATTGGTGCTAAGAAAATTCCATGATGAATTCGTTTATCTAGAAAAACTATACCACATAACAAAGGAGGCAATCCAGGCAGTAATGAGACTAAGTATGGTTGAAGAAGTATGAACAAAGAAAGCTATAAAGAATAATGTTGTCACCCAACATACAAATGCAACATCAAACAAATTAATCCTAAGCATTTGTGTTACACCCCATTGTGATATTACCAATTATTGTTACTTTTATGAGTTAAAATGTTAATAGAAGAATATATTTTTGTATATATATATATATATATATATTCATGGAATGAAATAATTGAATGTACAATATGATGTGAATGCTTTAAATGCTATGATGATGAAAATGGATATGATGTATATAAATGTTATGTTATCGGCTAACTTCTTTTGTGATGCACTAAGTTGGATGCAAGAAAGAATCGATCCCTCCGGTAAGAGGGGGAGTATCACCCATGAGAGGAATTTGGTTTGGTAACCCCTAATGAACCTACTTGAGCTCTCACACACTCACATCCTCATTTGGTCAAGTTAATTCAAGTCAATTTAGGATTTTGTAAGTAAACCCTTGGTTGTAGTTTTTTGGGATAATTGGAATGTTTGTTTATTAGTCTTTAATTTCCTTTGGTTTTTCCTTTGGTTTGAATTAAAGTAATTGGCTCTCTTTTTTGGATAAAGTTTCTTCATGTATTTGATATATATGTTAATTGATATGTATATATATTAAATGTATATATGTATATATGTGATAACTCATGTATATGATCATATACGTGTATGCACACACATAGGTAGAAATACTTGTGTATATGCATATACGAATACCCCATATACATGGGAAATCAATTGGACATATATATATATATGTTATTATTAATAGATGTTAAATAATGATATATATGTGTGTTGGCAATACAAGGGAAGACAACTGAGATGGGGGGGGTAAATCAGTTGTCACATAAATTCAAAACTTATTCAACTTATTAACCTTATTCTCATATCTAATAATTAACCATGAAAACATAAATCAACACATCAGAAACACACATAACACCAAGATTTTTTACGTGGAAACCCTGTTAGGGGAAAAACCACAGTGGAGGTTAGTCCACAAGATTATACCCTGTTAAAAGTATAATGAAAATGAAATATGGGGAATGCACATGCATTCATGCACACTACCTAGAGCTCACTACTCAATTACAAAGGAAGACACATTGTCTTACAAAGAGATTTAGATTACATCCATCTAAATTTTGAACTGAGAAAATAGCATCTACTAATGCCTTATTATAGTTCCAATTAAGCACATGAACACTTATCCACTCTTCTTCACACTCCACTCTACCTTTGAATGATTTAGAACATTATTCGTGAACACACACATTCAGCATACTTCAAATGAAATGAACAATCACTTTTATATATTTGCAACAAGAAATTTCATCACTACAAGTTGGCCACAAAGAAATAATAAAATGAATATAAACTGTCGGCCCAAAACATTAGAGATTATCAATGCGAATCAACCAAGGTCGGCCACAACTTAGTGAGGACCCAAAACAACATCTCCAACATGAAGACACTTCAATTAATTTCTCATCGAAGATCCACAACATGCTACAAACACTATGTCGACCAAGAACAAGAAAAACATGAACACGCAAGAGAAGATCTCGGATCATGAGAAAAATGATCAAGGCAAACATGCAACAAAGATAGAGCATGATCTAGAAACATCCACAAGCAACATGAATCACTAGAGAAGCATCTGCAACAACTAAACTAACTAAAATAGCATCATCTTCAATCAGGAACACCAACTGAAGAAACAAAAAAATTGTCAAAATGAAAATCTTCATGCGGATCTTTGAAACTTGACGTGGATAAACTAGATACACTCATCAAAAAACCCTTTAGTCCACAACATCTGATTAACAATGTGAAAAAATAACCACTAGTATGTCGGCTACACTGAACTTCACTTCACCACTGACAACCTGCAACAATTTTCTCAATATCCTCAACATATACAGCTTCAAATACATTTATGTTAATAGTGTTGACATCAATGACAACCACATATCAACAACACAACCACAACATCCAACAATCTCCCCCTTTGGCATTGATGGCAACACATGATGTGAAAAATACCATCAATGTAACTAACTCCTGCTTAGGTTCTGACTCATCTTCTCCTCAACACTTTCATATAATCTTTCTCCCCATAAGGCTCTTCTCCCCAGATAATCACAAGTTTTTCACATGACTCCTCTCCCCCTTTGACATCAATGACAAATATCTCTAAGATTTGAACCACATATCTAAACCATTTGACTACTCCCCCTGAGTAGTAGCCACCACAACATCAATTCAAAACAAGAGATTATTATGAAATGCACAGACTAATCCAATGCAATGCATCCTTAGTTATAATTAGGAGGGGTAATCACCCCTAACTTCCCTCTGAGATACTCAAAAGTATCCTTAGGCAGTGGCTTGGTAAAGATGTTTGCAATCTTCTCCTTAGTAGGCACATACTCCAGTCTGACTTCCTTTTCACTTACCTTCTCCCTCAAAAAGTGAAACTTGATAGATATATGCTTTGTTTTTTAATGCAGCACCAAATTCTTGGAAATGTTAATAGCACTTTATTTATCACAGAATATAGCAATAGGCTCATCATATATAATTCTAATATCCTTCAACATCTATTTCATCCACAATACTTGAGTACAATTATTAGGATTAGCAATGTATTCGGCCTCTGTAGTAGATAAGGAAATTTCATTCTACTTCTTGCTTAACCATGAAATTAGCTTCTTACCCAAGAAAAATGCTCTACCACTAGTACTTTTTTTGTTATTCACATCTCCTACCCAATCAGCATCAGTAAAGGCACTCAAACTAATATCAACATCTTTAGGATACCATAAGCCAAGATCAATAGTTCCCTTCAAGTATTTGAAAATTATCTTCACAGCAGTCACATGAGAATCCTTCATATTAGCTTGAAATATTTCAACAATACATACAACATTCATTATATCAGACCTATTTTGAGTTAAGTACAACAATCCATCAATCATTGATCTGTATCTTGTCTGATTTTCTTTCGGAGAATCATCTCTTGTTGTCAACTTGCATCCAGTCACCATAGGTGTACCAACTAGCTTTGAATCTTCCATATCAAACTTCTTCAGCAATTCCTTCACATACTTGGACATAGATATAGAAATCCCTTTATCTAACTGAGTAATTTACAATCCCAAAAAGAATTTCATCTCACCAATCATAGACATCTCAAATTCATTTTGCATCTCATTAGAAAAATTCATGCACAAACCATCATCTCCTCCAAAAATGATATCATCAACAAAGAATTCAGAAATCAAATATTTATTATGATCAATCTTGAAATATAGGTTACTATCAGCAATACCTTTGTTAAATCCAAGCTTCAGCAAATACTTATCCAATCTTGCATACCATGCTCTAGGGGATTGCTTGATTCCATACAATGCTTTCTTCAACTGACACACCATATCTTCCTTATCAATCAACTAGAATCCATCAGGTTGCTCAACATACACTTCTTCCAATTCACCATTTAGAAAATCTGATTTTACATCCATCTGATAGACTTTGTAGTTCTTGTGAGCAGCATAGGCAAGAAATAATCTTACAGCTTCAATTCTAGCAACAGGGGAAAAATTCTCTTCAAAATCAATTCCTTCCATTTGTGAATATCCCTTACATACCAGTCTTGCTTTGTTTCTAACCACTTCACCTTGCTCATTCAGTTTGTTTCTAAAGACCCATTTGGTTCCAATTGCATTCTTTTCCTTAGGTCTGGGAACAAGAATTCATGTATCATTTTTCTCAATCTATTTTAACTCTTTTTTCATTGCTTCAACCCAATACTCATCTTTACATGCTTCATTCACACTATTAGGTTCAGTCTTAGAAATAAAGCAATACTCTTCTACAATATTTATCCTAGTATGGACACCTTTGTTCTTATCGCCTATAATCTAATCTTCTAAATGATTCAATCTTACATACCTCAAAGTCTTCTTAGGATGTTCTTCAACTTTAGGTTCTTCTAATCTCTCTTCTGCTCTTTCACCAGTTTCTCCTTCTTCATTTTCTTGATTTACCAATTTGATTTGCACTTGATTTGTAGTCTAAACTTGCTTTCCTTGGTTTGTACTGTCATCCTGATCATCAAAGTCATATCCATAGGTTCCGGATTGTGTACCTAAGTCTTCATCAACCTTGACATTTGCACTTTCAACCATTTTCTTCAATCTTTTATTGTAACACTAGTAGGCCTTACTTTTAGTAGAATAACCTAGAAAGATACCTTCATCACTCCTAGCATCAAAATTTCCTATGTCTTCATCTCTCTTAATATAACATCTGCTTCCAAATATCTTGAAGTATCTAACAGTAGGATTTTGACCAATCCATAGCTCAAAAGGGGTCTTACCAGTATCACCTTTGATTTGTACCTAGTTCAGTGTGTACACAGTAGTACTCACAACTTCTCTCCAATAGATATGAGGAACATTTCCTTCCAGCATCATAGTTCTAGCAGCATCTTCAATTGTTTTGTTCATCCTTTCCACAACTCCATTTTGTTGATGGGTTCACAGTGCAGATAATTGTCTCTTTATTCCATGTCCTTCACAAAAAGTATTAAATTCATTGGAATTGAATTCACCACCTCTATCTGATCTCAAACATTTAATCTTCAAACCTGTCTCTATCTCAACCATAGCTTTAAAGATCTTGAACTTTTCCAATGCTTTAGATTTCTCCCTTAATAAAGTAACCCATACCATTCTAGAATAATCATCAATGAGTAACATGAAATACATGTAACCTTGTAAGCTTATGACCTTAGAAGGACCACACAGATCAGTATGCATAAGCTCTAACAATTCATTTGAACAATGCTTTTTACTCTGAAATGAAATCCTAGTTTGCTTTCCCAATTGGCATTCCTTGCATATTGCATTAGTAGGTTTCACCAACTTAGGTAGATCTCTCACACCCTTAGTGGAACTTATCTTGACAATATTATCAAAGTTAATATGACACAACCTCCTATGCCATAACCAACTTTCATCAACTTGAGCAATCAAACAACTTTTACTAGCAGCACTCAAGTGAAAGATATTACCTTTTGTTTTTGTACCTGATGCAATTTCATTTCTAGAACTCAATATTCTACACTTTCCATCCTTGAACTGAAGATTGTATCCCTTATCAACCATTTGACGAACACTCAAAATATTATGCTTCAAGCCTTCCACATGCAAAAAATCATCAATATTATGCTTACCATCAAGAGAAACACAACCTCTTCCACGGATCACACCAGTTGTATTATCACCAAATCTCACAACACCATCATACTTTTCCAAGCTTACAAACTTACTTTTGTCTCCTGTCATATGATGTGAACATCCACTGTCAATTACCCATTCATCTTCTTCAACTTGAGTAGCTAGGGCTTTCTCCACATTTGTACAACCAGTAGATACGAGATTATTTTCTTTGATAGCAATAAATACCCATTCATCATCACTTCTATTTCCTTTATCAGATTCATCATCTATCATGCCTTCATCAACAGCATAGTAATAGTTCTTCTAAAATCTAGGCTTGTTATGTCTTGGTTTAGCAGCTATGTCTAGACACCTTGATGCAAAATGACCTATCTTATTGCAAGAAAAAAATTTAAGAGGCAATTTTCCTTCATACTTGCCTTTCCTTCTCAGTACTCTTTTGATAATAAGTGCTTCTAGCTCTTCTAGCTCTCTTTCTTCTTCTTCAATCTACCTGATTTCATCCTCATACTTGAATGTCTTCCTAGATGAACTTTCACCCAAATCATATCTTTGTCTATATCTTTTGGAAGTATTAGCCTTAAATGTAGATTCAACCTTAGAAAGGGCATCACCAAATTCGCTCAACTCAAAAGCAGACAGCTTACCAACCAACATATCTCTGGTTATGTTTGTTACAATTTGGAGCTCTTCAATAGCACTAGCTTTGACTTTGTAAGAATTGGGAAGGGATCTAAGAACTTTAGCAACAATCTCATATTCAACTATGTTTCCACCAGCACATCTCATACCACACACAATTTCATTCACTCTTTGCATGAAAGTATTAATGTTCTCATCATCACCCATTCTTAACCTTTCATATTTCCCTTTCAAACTCTGCAACTTAGCAATCTTCACATTAGCATCATCTTCATACAAGGTTTCCAAATTTTTCCATATCTCATGAGCAGTCTTTAGATCCATAACATTTGTCATCTCAGAATTAGTCAAAGCACTCAACAAAGCTTCCTTAGCCTGGATATTATACTCAGAATCTTTGATCTCAGTAGAAGTAGTAGGGCCATTCTATGGAATAATATACATATTACTTGCAATGCTCTAGTAGGGTTCACCAATGGATCTCAAATGGCACTCCATTCGAGTCTTCCACAAAGAATAATTTGTTCCATCAAATCTCAGACTATCCTTCTTGTAACATTCCCTCATGGATCACCTCAAGCTATTAAACTTCTTCCAAGGAACCTGCTTTGATACCAATTGTTGGAAATACAAGGGAAGACAACTGAGAGGGGGGGTGAATCAGTTGTCACAAAAATTCAAAACTTATTCAACTTATTAACCTTACTCTCATATCTAATAATTAACCATGAAAACATAAATCATCGACACATCAGAAACACACATAACACCAAGATTTTTTATGTGGAAACCCTGTTAGGGGAAAAACCATAGTTGAGGTTAGTCCACAAGATTAGACCTTGTTAAAAGTATAATGAAAATGAAATATGGGGAATGCACTTGCATTCAAGCACACTGCTTAGAGCTCACTATTCAATTACAAAGGAAGACACATTGTCTTACAAAGAGATTCATATTATATCCATCTATATTTTGAACTGAGAAAATAGCATCTGCTAATGCCTGATTATAGTTCCAATTAAGCACATGAACACTTATCCACTCTTCTTCACACTTTTCTCTTCCTTTGAATGATTTAGAACATTATTCGTGAACACACACATTTAGCATACTTCAAATGAAATGAACAATCGCTTTTATATATTCGCAATAAGAAATTTCATCACTACAAGTCAGCCACAAAGAAATAATAAAATGAATATAAACTGTCAGCCCAAAACATTAGAGATTATCAATGCAAATCAACTAAGGTCAGACACAACTTAGTGAGGACCCAAAACAACATCTCCAACATGAAGACACTTCAATTAATTTCTCCTCGAAGATCCACAACATGCTACAAACACTATGTTGGCCAAGAACAAGAAAAACATGAACACGCAAGAGAAAATCTCGGATCATGAGGAAAATGATCAATGCAGATGTGTAACAAAGATAGAGCACGATCTAGAAATATCCACAAGAAACATGAATCGTCGGAGAAGCATTTGTAACAATTGAACTAACTGAAATAGCATCATCTTCAATTAGGGACACCAACTAAATAAACAAAAAAACTGTCAGAATGAAAATCTTCATAACTCGATCAAATCTTCATGTGGATCTCTGAAACTCGACATGGATAAACTAGATACACTCAGCAACAAACCCTCTAGTACACAACATTTGATTAACAATGTACAAAAATAACCACCAGTATGTTAGCTACACTGAACTTCACTTCACCACTGACAACCTACAACAATTTTCTTAATATCCTCGACATATACAACTTCAAATACATTTATGCTAATAGTGTTGACATCAATGATTCAAACTACATATCATTAACACAGCCACAACATCCAACAATGTATATATGTACGTACTTGATAATGTATACATACATACATACGTATATATTAATATACCTATATACATTTGATATATAAATATATATGATTGGAAATTAATGGTTTTAATATTCATATATATATATATATATATCGAACATTATAACATACATACATATATATATAATATAATATATATATATAATATATATATATAATATATAATAAATATATATATATATATATATATATATTAATGTATAATGTTATATATGGAATTATACAAATATCATCAATGCATTAAATATGTGGATTAAGTGAGCAATATTACACTTGTATAAAGTGAGCAACATAACATTGCATAAACTATAAGCTATGCATATATTAATATATGCTATAGATTAGTCTTTAATTGCTATGTAAAGCACATAAGTATAAGGTGCATGGGATGCAATGTAAATGACATTAAATAAACTATGTGAAGTGCCTATTTGCTGCACTAAGAAAAATTAATAAGATGCATGTAAATATCAAAGTTGTTGAGTAATTAATAAGAAAAGCCACGAACAACAAACAAAGAGGTAATGGACTTGGTCAATTCCACAAATTGGCAAAGAATAGAAAGTGTTTGTTTGATTTGCATTTGTCTGGTAGCCAATTATATAGGTTCCATAAGTAGGTTGTGGCAAGCAACAAAAGCCACAATGGAAGAAGGAAACCTGTAGGAAATCATTTCTAAGTTTGACTTGGTAAAATAACCATTGTTGGCAGCTTTTTGAAGGTAACTCAGTTGTATAGAAGAAGTTGGGTTTATTGGGATTGTATATGTGTTTATATTATGTTTCTTTTAGCAACCACATTTCACCAATCTTGCTTAGTCAACCTGTTTTGAATAAAAGTTGGTTTTGGATTTGTATTTGTAGTTTAGAGGTGTCAAATGAAAGGAAAAAGGTGGTGATTGGAGTAGCTAAACTGTAACATTAAGCTTCTCAATGTTTAGTATAAATAGAGGCAACATCTTAGTGTTTTGGGAATTCACTTTTGGAGTTCATTTGTTTCCATTTTGTTATAGTTTTTTTGTGCAAGTAGTGTTGAGTACAAGTATTGAAGAGTGAGAGATTCTTGATAGTTTGAGTTATTTAGTGAAATTTTCTAAGTGTTGGAAAGAGGTTTAATTTTGGGGATTGGTTGAAAATAGGAGAAGCAAGCGTGTCTTTGGGATTGAGCTTGATTGCAATTCTCCATTGGAAGCAAACTACCCAAGCATGCTAGTCTTTCTTATTTGTTATTTTATTTTATTGATTGTCATGTGTTTGCAAGTGCTTGAGGAATTGGTGATTGCATTTATATATAAATATTGCTTAAATGTGGAATAGTGAAATCATATTAGACTGAATATGTGTATATCTATTAAATAGAAGTATGTGATTATATTCGTTTAACGAAGGTAACTAGATTATATTATTATAATATGTAGGTTATCGTAAGTCCAATATATGATAACATTAAATTTTATATTGGGAAAAATGGTAAGATATAGACGTAGTATGTTGGAAATATCATTTGTGATGTTATGTAAACCTATATATGGTTTGGGGTTTGTTCTTGGGATTGGGATAAACCAAGGTTGGGAGTAACCTAGATGGTTAGTTAGAACACTGGAAAATACATTATCCTATGGGATGAAATCATGTTATGGAATAAACTAGTTAAGAGTTAGTATGGTCATATTATTTACCAAATTGAGCAATAGGGTGAGTGAACATATGATGTCCACTTCATATAGGTGAGACACCACTCCTTAAAGATTGAGTTTGAATGTAATGATAAAATATTTGGACAAAGTAGTGTAAGTTGCCATTGATTACACTGTCGGTTGACTATGGGCCAGGGTTGCATAACTAGGTTGTGAATGTCATGCATGTAGGCAGGTATCTACTATATGGTAGCTCTAGATATGTAGGACACAACACCAAGTTTAGGTAGGCTATTATTATTTATTAGGGATACCAGACCAAACTCTTCATTGAAGGGTAGGGCTATCTTACCAGTTAGGTAGATGTGTGGGGGACCATTGTAAGTTTGTGGTTGGAGGAAAAGCACTTGGGTGATGCTCTCCCTCATGTAGTAAGCAATTGAAATTTGAGGATGGATTCATGCAAGGACATATAGACCATTTGTACTTTATTGCATTGATATATTGAAAGCTATGTAATCATGATCTTATATATCTTTATGAAAATGTAATCATTACTTGGGTTTATGCAATGTTACATTATTAATGCAATGTAAATTTGAAATGGGATTATTTTGAATATGCATCATTTTTATTGAAATGCAATGGGAATTTGAAATGGGATTATTTCAAATATGCATCTATGTTATTGAAATGGAAATTATTGAAAAAACTTATTGCTAATATGTGCTGAACTTGAACTATTCACATATGGGTTAAACTTAGGTGAAAACAAGAGGTAAAACATCAGGCTTGTTACATGTGGCATCAGAGCTACCAGGTTGAGCTCTGGAACCTATGTGCTCACTATGTTAATCTTTCATCCAAGATTAAGTGAATCTAATATTTGGACTTCTTGTGCCAGAATGGTGCATCTCAAGAAAACTACAAGGAAGTCAGTGATAAAAAATGAGTGCTACCTCAAGGCCAAGAAGGAAAGGGAAGTCATTGTTAGAACCATTGAGGGGACCAATTATGAAAACACAATATGGCTTAGTGACACAAAGACCATTAGCTATGCCTTATCTTGTGTTAACCAAGAAAGAAAGAAGATGTGAGAGGCGGATAATTTTGTACCTCTTATTTCTCCAACAAAGTCTGAATCTATACCACTTTGTAGGGATATGCCCTCAGAGTGGAGCATTAGTCCTACTTTTATTTTTAGGGACTCTCATGTACCCTCATTGTCTAAAGTTATTGTAATTTCCTCTAGTGGTGACTTGGAGGGATATGTACCCTAAAATTATATTTTTGAGAGTGAGTTTGAAGGTTATGTACCCTTCGACTTTGTATCTGAACAACAATCTGAGGGATATGTTCCACTCATATATGTATCGAAAAGTGAATCCAAGGGATATTCTCCCCTTGACTATTTGAATAGTCACTCTATGTAATTCAAGGATGATTGAAATCCTTTTATCCTAATAAAAATTATGATTTGGTAAAAATTGTACAAAGAATTCATTATTTACTTTATTGTAAATGAATGTTGGTTATTGATATGTTATGTTAAGTAAACCTTCATAGGAGCTAATTGAAATTGAACCTCCAGGTGGAATACTACTTTGTAGAAATGGTTAGAACAAGAACCAACCTTGGGGGTAGCCATGAGGTAGTCAAAAATGTAGAAAAATCTGAGGCCAAACTATATCAAATATTGGCTATGATGAATAAAACTAGGGAAAGAATTGGGCACCTCGAGAAAGAGGTGAGAGGAGCGAAAATGCTAGAAAAATAAGTTTTGAATGAAGAGGAGGGAGAGAACTCCTATGGTCATTCAAATTCAAGTGATCATGATAATGAGAATCTTGATCTAGATTTGAGGGAAGCAAGAGGAAATGACTTTCTAATGAATTATCATGGGATATGAGGAAGCTAACCCCTCCTAAGTTTGAGGGAACCACTAATGGGGATGCAACCAAGCATGGATCATGGAAATGGAGAAATATTTTGAGATCCTGGGAATTACTCTGAAATAACCAAGGTTGTATGGGGAGATTTTTAGCTAGCTGGTGAAGCATCCACTTGGTGGATGAACAAGAAAATGGAGCTTAGATTGAGTGTTTTAAGTCTCACTTGAGATATATTTATGGAATTTTTCTAAAAGTGATGGCTTCCTCAACTTTACTTTGATCAAAAGCTAATGGACTTTTAGAATTTAAAGCAAGGAGATTCCTTAGTGAATGATTATTGGGATAAATTCACTCATCTTCTCAAGTACGTACCTCAATATCAAAAGGATGAGCTATTTCAAATTAAAAATTTAATATTGGGTCTTAACGCCCAAATAAAAGGAGAGGTAGACATACATGGTCCTACTACTATGGACTTAGTGTACAAAAAATCTATCAAACAAGAGTAGAAGCTTAAATCTATCTTTTCCTACCATGAGAGGAAGCGAAAAATGTTTGATTGGTGTCAAGCCAACAGAACTTCTAGGAAGTCAAGAGATGGGCAAGACTATCAAAGGAACACTAGTAGAAAAAACAACAATAAATGATTAAAAAAACTATGAAAAATTGCATATACGTGACTAAGCTTGGTCACGTGACCATTAGTAGTTTATTGCCGATCATTTATAACGTGGCCAAATTTATGAATAAATCATTTTGTCATTTATTGGTTGTTTTGATTGATCAATTTGGTAGTATATTTAATCATTATTTTTCTGTCAACTAGTCATATATTTAGTCATATTTATTAACACATATTTTTGTCAATTGGTAGTATATTTAGTCAATTTAATTATTAATTGACTTCAATTAGTAGTATATTTAGTCATTTTAATTTACTGATTTCCATTAATTGGTAGTAAATTTAGTCATTTTAATTTTTAATTGTCATCATTTGGTAGTTTATTTAATTGTTTTTGTTCATTGATTTATGTCAACTAGTGGTATATTGATACATTGTTTATTAATTGCATAATCATTATATTTACTACTAGTTTAGTAGTAAATTTTCATTTATATGATATGAATAATTTATTAAATACTATAAATTGTATAATGCATAAATAAACATATTATTAAACTTGAATTAAAACATAAAAGAAAATAAAAATATTACATATATGAACAAGCTACAACATGCTAGAAGTTAAAAGATTGATTCAACATCATGATAAAAAAAGGGTAATTTGCAAAAAAAAATATAATGCAATTTTGATGAACCGTAAGATGTTCATATGTGTGTGTGTGTGTGTGTGTGTGTGAAAGTCTAAGAGTTTCCAACTCTTGCAAATACACCATGATAAATATCCCTAAACAACACAAACAAACTACTACATAAAGCAGTGGGCCAAGCTATCTAACAGCTAGTACATGACAAACATGAGAAAACCCAAGGATCTAGATACAACTCAAGTGATCTTTCATCAATATGGAGATAGGATCAAAGTGCACATCATTGAACTACACTCTCATCCATTTACTATGTCTTATTGTGTAAAAACACTAGAATCTTGTTGATGAGTGTTTTTGTACTGCACAACATAGATAAAACGCAAGTGTTCTATCTCTTTTGAAAGGAAATTTTCTACAGAAAATCTTCAGAAAACCACCCCAAGGCTTTGGATGTTAGGTCTTGACTTGCAAAGACAACTCAGTGGTAAACGTGATTTTTCAGTATCATAAGGGGCATTTACGGTTCAACAAAGGTTGGAAAATATAATATTGGGGGTTTATATTGTCTGAAGATTGGTTCAAACCCTAGATGTATTTTTAGATCTGCAATCTAAAAATGACTATAACTCATCAAATGTGGCAATTTTATGATGCTTTCTCCTAAAACTAATCCAGATTCATAAAAAAATGATCAAAATATGGAGGGTTTAGAGAGATCCTAATTCTAACCTAAGGTCAATCATAACAATGACTAGTGTTATGGATAGATAAATCCCCATGAAAACCTATTCCTACTTAATCAAGGTCAGGCCTACAATGCAACAAAAATAGTGCAATCTCCCAAGGAAGTGAAGTATTTTCAAACTATGAATGCTCATACATACACCCAATTGTTGGCATGACATGAACAAACATCCACAATTAAACTTAACGCAATATTTGGCTCAGACTAACCATGCAATGTGATTTACAATCAACAAATCCCAAATGGTATGAGCAAAAAATTTATCAAAACATCCTTAACATTTTACCATGAAACCTTCAAACATAACACAAAAAATCACCAAGTCAATGATCTAACTGTATTAATTTCTCCAACATTTACTTAACAATCTCCAGTCTTCTCTCCCCCTTACAAATGAACAGGAACATTCATTTTATAGATATTACATTTCAAATCAAGGGCCGAGATTAAATCCAATTCAAGGGCCCAGATTACATTTGTATTTAATAATTTATAGATGCATTTTAAATTCAGGCAACGCATGCCTCATTTGCCTCCAATCAGATAATTTTGTTACATTTGATCCTAGAAGAAACTAACATCCCCCCTTCTCAATTGTGATGAACAACCCCTTTGGATAAATAAAATATCTTCTCCTGATCTTCAAATTATTCTTGTAAAGTTGACACCAACCTTGGCATGGATTCATAGGTAAACCTAGTTCACCCTTCAATTCCAATTTTGGAGTCCCCTTTGGAAGCTTAAGGTTCTAGCATGCATCCACATGTAGGTTCTTCCTTTAACAACTTGATTTATTTAATACATTATTTAATCATAATTAAAGCTCTCTATGGCATGCTTCCATAAGTAGGTACATCTTGACCATTTAATTCATTTACTCCTCCCTTAATTAAATTATAGCTCCCTCCAACACCTGGCATAGTTTCATGTGCGATTCCTTTAATGAATTGATCCTTTATCCCTCCAAGCATCTTGAGAAGCACCTATGTCATAAAATATCATAATTTAAACCTCCAAAAATATCATTAACGCTTGATAAATTTCCATTATTTAAAATATTAAAATTTATCAATTTCAAGTCCTTAGTCCATCAAGAAAATTTCCTTTTAGGAAAACTTTCCATTTTTGAAATTTTTAATTTTGAGGGGATTGAAGGTTTACAGCCCAGAGGCTTGATGTCACTAGAGAGTGGAATTTATGCAGTGGAAACACATAGTGGAATTTTTGTAGTTGAAACCTATAGTGGAATTTCCGCAGTGGAAACCCGCAGTGGAATTTCTACAGTGGAAACCTAGAGTGGAATTTTTGTAGTAGAAACTCACAAAAGGAAAACTTCCTCTTTTTATCAAAAAATATTAAGGGGTTTGAAATTTCAAAACTAACCTAAGCAAAGGGCGAAAAGCAATACTGGAAGAAAAACCAAAGCAAAGCAAGAGAATGTAAAAGAGGGGGTCCTCATTTTCAATAGGGCATGTGTGCAAAAAGGGCACAGCAAATCCTATGCATGAAGCCCCCAAGTTGGAACTTTATTAAATTTCATAATTACAAAAATACCCCCCATAATAACTTAATTATTAGAGCTCCCAACATTTTATAATGATGGAACTTTATAAATAAGTTTAATTGTATTTTCCACTTACCAAAACATTGAAGTAGTCTCAATATTAATGTATTAAAAATTCTCAAAATAAGTTAGAGAGTTGAACTACAATTTTTCATATAGAATGAGATAAATTAGATTGCACCAACAAAATTTACATAGACAATTATACACTTTTTTTATATTAGGGATAGAGGAAAAAAAAGAAAAAAGATCATATATATAAATTTGGTGCACACATGAACCATAGGATTAGCCCAACCAAGGTGTTGATTAATAGCCAATGATAAACTAATTACAACAAACTCAAACCCAACATATATCAAGGATAGACAAAAAGGAGACCAAAACATAATAACTAAATAATTCCCAACAACACCTTTTTTTAACTATCATTTTCATAGATGTCAACACCATATGTGTCAATAATAGGTTTAGCTTCATCATCAAGACTTAGATCCTTCACAATTGGTACAAATTCTATGGGTTTCTTAGCATTTCTTCTCAGATATCCATTGATTTTTCTTTCTATGGCTTGGACACTATTTTTCTTCATGTAATCTTTTAGCACTCAAAGCTCATTCTCATCCAAATTATTCCTAACTTGTGGCAAAAATTACACACTCACAATTTCCTTATTGTAGACCAAGGTAAGGCCCTATTTAAGCGAGATTATAAACCTTTATTTTGGGATCTCCATGATCATAGACACCTACATCATAATAATTAAATATCATGAGTTCATGGTGGGAGTTAGTAAGATGCCTTCTAGTACCATGGAATAACTCCTCGCTCCTTTCATTCTAGATATGTCATAGGATTTCATAAAGTTAACAACAACCTAAACTTATTAATGTCAATAGAAAATATTTTAACATATCCAAAAAGAACTTGAAACCAATTAAAACCTTCCCTATTAGCCCAACCCAAGATGCTTCCCAAAAATGAAGACATAGTTTGAAAGAAAAGGGGAATTCAAAAAATGCTTTAAGTGATTCATTTCTATTATATAAGGTAAATTGAATAATAGGAAAGTGAAGCAATAATTACTATTGAAAAAAAATCTTCTTTAAATTAGAAATCCATATAAAACATGTTTTCTTAGGTTCACCCATAGAAGATGACAAATATTTGAGAAAAAAGGACAATTGAGGGTCAAACATCCCAAGGTTCCAATTACTATGGAATTTTTAAAATCTCTTTCATGTCCACCAATAAACCTTAGAGATTTTTGGATGTCATTTTTTCTATCATATTGTCAAGCCATTGATTATTTCCCTTTTTTTTTGTATTATATTTCAACACCACATGAAAGTAATAGTAAAGAAAGGTCTTTTTAGGATTGGAAATATTCTTCTTTGTGTATCCAAGATATCATAATATTTCTTCAAGAGTTCCCAAATTTTAAGATTACCCCCACTCAAAATATTTCCAAATTATCAATGCCTTTCAATACATGTTCTTTAGCAAAGAAACCTTGCAATAAGGCCAATAACTTATTGTTCTACTACAAGTTCCACCAAATAGATTTATAAGAAAAGAATACCTTATCAATCTTGGAATAAACATCTTTATTTTTTATCAAGTGTTTCATGCTTTCCTAGGCTCTCCAAATTCTACCAAGAACATTGGAGCCAAAAGGAGTAACAATCATTCAAACAAGTCATGAGGATGTAGAGCATGCTAATCTTTACCTTTTTAGGTCTAGATAAAATAATTTATTTCTGACCAACACTTCCATGGTTCAACCCCATTAAAAGATTTCAAAATACACTTAGCATGAAAGGAGATGCCCTAAATTTTAAGATCTTTAAGACCAAGCCCCCAAATCATTTAGGGATTCAACACGAAGACCATGAGATTGCATGCCTTTTCCCCCCTCATTAATCATACCACAAGAATTTGCTAGCCAATTTTTAAATATTATCCATTTTATAAATAACCAAGAAATATGATGAAATTACTTTCTAATAAACATGTAACCTACAAGAAAGAGAAAGAAAATGGATCTTCCATTTGATAATCTTGTTTTAATTTTCTTAAACATCCACTCCCATATTTCTTTCAAAGAGTGCTCAACAAAGAATGAGGTGTCCAAATACCTACCAATTTTGTTTAGGCCCCCAATTACCAATTAGAACCAACCAACTAGTCAGGAGGGGCATCATCCCAACCAAGAATAATGAACTTATGGTCAAGAAAATACACCAAAATCTTCACAGAAGACCTTGAACCTACTCAACATATTATTAAATTTGTTCTAATCAAGAGCCAAGAATAAGGCAACATCATTCGCAAACTGGGCACTCACAAGATTGAAATCATTAGGGAGTTTAATACCTCTAATTGGAGTAGCAATAATATTCATCTTCAAAATATAATGGAGTGCATGAACTACAATAACAAATAGCATCAAGGCTAAAGGGTATCCTTGCTTGATTGATCTCTAAATCATAAAAGGGTTAGAAACCAATATATTAATATCAATTTGGGAGGAGACATCATAAAAAAACACTTTGACCCATTTGGAATATGTGTGAGGGAATCCAAAAGCTTTGGAAATATTTAAAAAAATCCCCATTCAATTCTAACATAAGCCTTTTCAAAATCCAATAACACCATACCAACCTTTCTCTTTGAGTGCTTAGCCCAATTCATACCCTTCAAACTAGTAATTAAGTTTTCTAAAATATATATTTCCTTAATAAATCATGTTTTATTGAATAAAATAATTCGCACCAAGATATATATCAACCTCAATGCAAGCAACTTGACAAGGATTTTATAAGAGAAATTCAACAAAGTAATTGGCCTCCAATTTTTAATGAAGGTCTTGTCACCCTATTTTGGCAACAACTTAATTAACCTTTTGTTTATACTAGGCCCTAGATATCATTTGTCAAAAGCTTTTTCATACACATCTAGGATTTCCTCAGCAACCCATTCATAATTCTTCTTGTACAACTCAATAGGGATACCATTAGGTCCAATGAACTTCCTAGATTTTAAAGAATTAATTGCTCTAATAATTTCATCTTTATCTGTATTTTTATTGAGCTCCTCTCTATCATATTCTTCAAGCTTTGAGGGGATGATTCTCTTAAAATAAATTTTTGGTATCTAGACTATAAGTATCTCTCACATGAGAACATTTTTATAAAAACTTTAAAAAGTTTCCCTAATATTAATAAGGTATTTTGTAAGACCTTTTGCAACCAATATGGGGCCAATTCTCTCCCTATTATGCTTATCTCTCAGAATTGAAAAAATATTTGGTCCCCTTATTTCCCTCTCTAAGCTAAGTAATCTTGGCTCTAACCTTAGCACCATTAATTTTGAAGTTTTGGAGGCATATTTATTGATGCTTAGTCTCAACCAAATCTTTATGGAGAAGTTTTTTAATCTATCTTGTCACATGTTATATTCTAATTCCAATAATCGATCCTTAAGAATACTCTCTTCTCTCCTCCTATCGAGGGCCCTTTTCTTTCCCACAACCTTCCAAATTTATTTCCAATAAATGGTATTTTTCCCATATTTCAATGGTTGAGTCATGAAAGAGACATTTTTCAATCATTCTCACCCTCTTGATACCAACCATACAATCTTTATCTTGTAACAAAAGAACATTCAGCCTCAAAAATTAATCTTTTATACATTGAGGATTTCTATTGCTTATTTTAAAATCAATCCAATATTTGATGAAATAATGATCCAACATCTTCGAAAGATTAAATTTTATCAAGTATTCATCCACCACCTTTGTGATTTCAAAGGCTTCAATATTAATATACACTTTTTCCAACCTCAAATATACTCTTTTTCTAGGAATTTGGTCATTCATTGAAGTAAACCAAATTTTATTTTTGGAGTTTTTGATCTTTTAAGGTGCATCCTTAATGTTGAGATCTCTTTTCATTTTATAGCAAAATAAAAACCATTTTCTTTTCCAGAATACCTCCTTGCCTTTATCCTTGTCCTCTTTGTTCTCCACCATATCAAAGTCCCCCATAAGAATCCAAGGAACTTTAGGCATATGTTGAAAAATCCAATTTCATAACAAACATATTTATTTATATTCATTGGGAGCATAGACAAAGCAAAACCAAAATCAAACCCATATTTTTCAAGGTGACCCAAATAGTATTATTACAAAGGGAAACTCATTTACTAACCACCATTAGTGCACATGAATCTCTTAACAAAATGGTACCACCATATTTTTATTTGATATGATTGGTAGATAAAAAACTCAAATTCCTCCAAAAAAACTTTAAAATATGCTCCCGCTAAAAATCAATAGCCTTTACTTGTTGTAGACATAAAAAATCCATATTCAACTTCTTTTTATAGAGAAATCTTAGAATTTATTTACTATATGGGGACTCTTAGCCCTTGACATTCAAAATTACATAGAGCATGCTCATTTAGATGGGGAAGAAGAGGCAATAGGCTGGTAGTTTTTTTATAATATATCATTGAAACATTTTGGTATTCTTTCCTCTTTACCCTTTTATTGTTCTTTTTCCTCCAACTTCTTGTTCATGAAGTTTCATTTTCTTGCTTTCCTCTCCTAGAAATTTATCGTCTATCTCCCTAGCCTCTTTTATGAAGAATAGATTGTCATGCTCCAAAATAAAACAACAAAATATTTTTTAAGTTAAGGTCTTGTAAAACTCCCCATCGCCAATCTCCTTGACTCCATTTGTATTTGGAATTAGAGGAGAGGCCTCATGACACTTACTAGCTCCTTGGGCTCTTATTTTCTCAATGGACAACTATGGTGTTTGTGGACGATGATTTTGGATTGCCCACACTACTTTAGCTCCTTCTAGGGTTTTTCACCTAAAAGGAGAAAGGGGAGGGGTCCAAAATGCAAATTTATACACTCAAGATTAATGTAGATGAGGTGTAATATGTCTAATTATGATGTACTAATATATTGATCAGAAAAGAAAATGATTAATGATGCTAAATCAAAGAAATATTAAGTGGTAGAAAACACACTATGGTATGCAAAAAGATGAAACAAATGTAATAAATGACAAAATAAAGATGCAAGACATAAACTGTGCACCTGGAAACTGATGAAGAGTTGACTGGGGATTGCAGAGACCTCTGAAATTCTAGAAATTTTGATTTTTAAGCCAACTGGGACACTTACACCAGGCTAGGTGACTTAGTCCCAGATCAGGGAAATTGCCCAAAAAGTTATTTCTACCAAATGGGTATCTGAAACTGTAAAAATCCCTAAAAAACTAGTGCAGTGGGACTAAGTCGCCACTATGGGTGACTTAGTACACTTTGGATTTTCTACAAATCTGAAAGTGGAAACGGAAGCCCACAACCTGTACTATATTTTCTAACGGGAATCCAAATTTGAATCTTTGGAAAAACCTTGCAAAACAGAAGATAATTTGATTTCTAATGGGGGGTTTTCCTTGGTCAAACCCCTAGTTGGTATTTAAACTTTGTGAGAGATGAAATCTGCATAAAACCCTAGCCTTAAGTGTGTCTAAGACTAGGAAAAGTTGAAATGAGACAAAACCCTATTCTAATGTGCTAGAATAAGATAAGAAAATGGCACTTGAATGATACAAAATTTCAATCTAAGAAACCCTACAATATTACAAATGAATACAAATGACATGTAAATGTTATGCAAACCTTAAGTCTGAAGATAGAGAGAAAATGGAAGATGGAACCACTTTGAAAACAAGTCATTAGGTGTGACTTGATGGCTAGTTGCATCTCCTCAACCTATATTTCTCCATGATTCACCATAGGCATCCATGATCAACCCTTTGCAATGTGAGATCTTGAACCAAAAGTGAGCTTGAAGACCTGCAAAAAAGCCCTAGTTTGTTGCCCTTAAGCTTCAACTTTGTTGTAGAAAGAGTAATGAAACTTCTTGTGAAAGATGTTTTGCTCGACTTTTGATTTTTGCTTTGTAAAATGACTAGGAGATGTGAAAAATGACCTAAAAAACATGTATTTATAGGCATTAACATTGAATTACTCATTATTTTAACTTCATAGGCTGACATCCCTCAAGAATTTGAATTAGGTCGGTGATTTTCCCGCTCAAAAGTGGAAAATACCCCAAAAGGGACTAAGTTGCCACCTTGGGCGGCTTAGTCCCACCATGAATTTTTTTTGGTGGGTTTCACGAAATTTGAGTGGTTTGAATGTTATTTGTTGGGATTTGAGTGATTTGTGAGTGAAATAGGCCTTAAAGTCCAGAAATTATGAGCATTAGGGGCCTATAAATGCAGTTTTTAAGGGGTGATTGATACAAGGTGTCTAAAGTAGGACCAAGTTTATCACAAAATTGTCTCTTTCTTCAAGAGTATACAATTTTTGGCGACACGATGTGTTCTTTTAAAAAAATAGAAAGTGTGGGGGGCATACTTATCCCCTCCCCAACCTTTGTAAAATAACCTCATATTCCTCTTATCCTATGAGGGGGATTTTTTATCCAATATCAATGGTTGGACAACCATATTTTTATGATGAACAATTGATTTATCAATTTCCATTTCAAAATATTTTTCATTAATTTCATCATTTTCACAAATAGTTTTATCCACATACAAAACAAGTTTACTCCTACCCTACTCTTCTAGGATTCTATTATCACTTTTGTTTATAGGTTTTTACACCTTTTTTGACATCCTTGGGAAACCCTTTATTTGATGCCCATTCTTTTTACAAATAAAATAGGAATTAAGACCCCCCAAACATTCAAGATTGTAAGTAATCACTTTTTTATCCAGGTTAATTTCCAAATTTTCATGGATTTCCACATTCAATTTGAGGGAAATTAGAACCATAGCATTCAAATGAGGAGAGTAACTCTCATATCTTTATTTTGTAGGACCTCACCTATTGGTTTCAAAATTTGGAGGATAAAATTCCACAAATAAGGATCCAAGATTTTTCACCTCCACCCATCTTTGGGCCAACCAATCCAAGAATTCTTTTAGTTTGACATCTAGAGACTAGAACAGAGGCCTAAAAAAAACTATCCAACAACCCAAAATTCCTTTTTGAGGTATATTTATTCTTATGATTCTTAAAAAATCCTTTTTGAATCATTAAAAAAAAGTTAGCATACACTCCTAGTTTTTTTCCATAACCTTACCCAACCAATTGTTAAAAAATTTCATGGATGAAAGAAATTTAGTATCTATATAAACCAAAAAGATACCAATGTTAGTCAACTTGCTTCATTCCTCTTTCAAAGATTGCAACATATCCAAATTGGGAGAAATGAGGAGCTTACCAAGACTAACCAATATCTTACCGTGCTTTCCTTCAATGGGTCACTCTCCTTCAACATCCTATACATCTCTCACCCCTCTCCTTCCACCACTATCATTCTCAATGACGGTAAAGTTTGCAATCATAGGAATAAAGACAAATTTCTTGGCTGGAGCTTCTTTATATAATAATTTTTCACCAAACTCCTACAAAAGGTGTTTCTCTCCCAAAATTTGTATTAAAATATCTTCCATGGCAATACCTCCATCATTATTCATAACTTTCGACATCCCACTACCTCCAATAACTAATGAGGACTAACCCTCCATTGTGCATCCTTAATTGGAGGACAAAATGGAATTAAACAATTAGTAATAAAAAAATAACAAACAAAGCCAACACCATTAAAACTAAGGTTAGGAAGCTAGTGTATATCCCACAATAAATCTAGGATAGCACCACATGAGGGGACCACTCTAGTGAGAGAAAAAAAATAGGGAGAAAAATGCAACAAGAAAATAAATGGTAAGAAATATTTGAAATTTTAAAAACCAAATTGCCACCCAAAAACCCCACCAACATTTGAAAAGCAAGAAACAACACTCCACAAGAATGAATGGAACAAAAGGCACGAAGGATGAATAAGGTTAGAGCACCAACAATAGAGAACATAGAATATTTTTCGCCTCCCACTAACCATGCAAAGCTCCCAGTCCTAAAATAAATTTAATTCAAAATCATGCACTTTCAAAAAAAAGTCACCTAAAAATGACACCATATAAGCCCAAATGGAGCCACATAATTTCTCAAAACATGAACTTCCCAATATCACTTGTGAAAATCTATAATTTATAAAAAAATAAACACAAAAAATTAGGAGCCATCTACACAACTATGAATTTTATTAAATATTAGCCCATATAAAAATAATTGCATAAAAAAGGAGCAAAAATAAGCTAAATGGTGCCTCTAAAGTTCACCACAACAAAAATTCAATTGCATTGGAGAGGGCTCAAGAGTTGGGGGTTGAATTGATGTTGTCATGTTGATGCTAGCATTAGAATATTTTAAGATACCCCAAAATATTTTGTACTATTGGAATGTGTCAAATTCGTTGTCTTCTCATCAAGAAACTGCCTTCTTTGCCAAAAGTTATCATTTTCCTATCCACAAATTTATTTTTGGAATGTAGGTGGTTTTGGTTACATGGGTGATGCAAGTGGTGATGGTAAACATTATTGTGGGCATTGCTAGAATCATTGGTGGTGATAACCACCGGGTTGCACAATGGGGTGCGACTAAGCACCATCATTATAGTGCCAACAATAAATTTTATTTTATTTATTTTTTAATGCCAAATCCATAAGGTATGATCATTGTGTAACCTAGAAGCAAAAATAATTGAAAAAAATTCCCTACACCAAAATTGACATATTTTATATCAAAATAGGGGTTTCTTAATACAATGGCAAGGTTTGTTTTTCCTAAAAGTACCCCATTTGATTTTTTCTTTCTAGATTTAGTCTTTAAACTACTTTTTTTTTTAAATCCTAATCTCTAATTTCACTTAAACCAAAAGTTAATATTGATTTTCTCAAGCCTTCTAAATTCTTTGGTGAGCTTATATCTAATCCATAAAGCTTTGCAATTTACATGCAATAAAAATTAGAAAGAGAAACCCCTCATAATATTATTTATTAAAGTTCTAAAAAGATTCGATTGAAACCTTTATTTCTCAAAAGATAAATTCAACTAAAGAAACCAAAAAGGCTCTAATACCATGCATGATTTAATAAAAATATGAATACAAGCTTGGATCTAGACCTTACTACAAAATATTACAACAAGCTATATATGCATCCTATAGATCATGCTTAGTGCAATTATCAACTAAGATCTAATATTGCAAAATAAGATAAATTAATACCAAAATAGATTAATTGAATGATAGGAAATGTTTACATTATATAGCCTCAAGTCTCTAAATTTGATAAGGATGAGGAGGAAAAAAAATAAAAAATCAAGGAATTTCTTTAACAATATTTCTAAATTTGAGAAGATAGGAAAAAAACTTGTATCCCTGAAAGAAGGATTTTACATGTACTCAATTATCCTATGTACCTAATTCAATATATAACTTGATCACCTAAGCAAAGTTAAATAATAAAGTAAAATTAAATAATTACACTAACATCTAGAGTACTTAGTCAAAAAGCCTTGATGGTACAACAAGGCATCATCGTTAATTTTGGTAGAATAGATCATAACAAATGTGTTTGCATTTTACTATAAAAGTACTTGGAAACATATAAAATATGGTTTGAATAGAACACAAGGTATAAATGCTAGTTTCATTACAACTCCAAACTCTAAATTGTGTAGGTTTATACATATAAACCAAATCAGTAAAAGGAAAGCAATCCCATGAATATCTACAATTAAAATCATATGTGAAATTGATGTTCTTCTTCTAAGTAAGGTGATGCCCATGATGACTCATTCCATTTCTAGAAACCACTTTGAACAATCCAATCCATAATGTTAGATAACTAAATAAACATCCAAAAATTCCACTAAGATTATGCTTAGATACTTTTCAAAAAAATATCCAACTAATTTTTCATCATTATCTAGTTATGTGTTAGTTCCCACTGAATAATGAACTATATCGTATATATAATAATATGTTTTCTCTTCATGGATGCAACCATTTTAATTTATCATCAAGTTTATTAGATATTGAATCTATATCAAAGATCATTGTATACTTTTGAGTCCTTATAATACACAAAACAATCATAGCACACACCATTGAAATAAATGATGATGTTCAATTTCCTATAAGGTAATGCATCCATATAATACAAACACAACTACCCAACCTACAATAAAAGAAATAAGCTACAATAAAAAATTATATCAATCATAAATAACCTATGTGGAGCAAGGGGGATCAAGCAAGAGTTCTCAAAAAACTCCAAAAAAAAAATGAAATATCTAAAAATACATCAAGCATGCACTAAAAAAAATGAGATAAGACATACAAATAATTGTTACATAGTATAAATTCTATACAAGTTGGTGAAAGGAAATTTTCTAACTAGAGTCTACCAAAAATTTACATACTTACAACATGAACAAGTATATACAAATCCTATTGAACAAGGTTCCAAGGTTGATTTCCTTGAAAAGAAACATGGTGAATAAATAGTGTTGGGCCTATTCAATGTTGTAGCTAAGATGAAACATTGAAGTAGTGTTAGATATACCATGACCTTAATCGAACAAGTGTTCAATATGTTTCATCTAGCTAAGCATGTTCCATATGAAGGAAATGAAATTATTATTTCTTGAACATTAAAAATTAGTATATAATAATTGGACCAAAACAAACAACACTCACTTCTAGGTTTAGAAGTCGCTACTAATGAAAACAACCACCACTATTTGCTAATATTTTGATAGAGATTTAGCAAATAATGATGAAAAATGTATATACCATAATAGATAGTTTGCCCAACTTGTGAGAAATTCAAAGTTATTTATGTAATAACATCACACTACACGATCTAATTGCATGCAAATTATATTTTCATTGAAATTGGCTTGAAAATTATTGCTCCTATTATACTAAAATAGTTGAAAGTGTTCCATAATAATTGATTGTACATAAAATAAATAGATCCATTTGATTAAAAAACTATAATTGTCATACATAAAACAAAATCCCTATTAAAATTTTCTTACAAGTATCTCTCATCAATATTATTTTTAATAGGTTAAATTAATAGCATTTAAGAGAACTTAATTGAATTTATATGTTGATAAGACATTACTACCATTTATACCATCAAATTTAAATGATCTAAATTCAATATATATAGTGATAATACAGTAGTCACATTTACATCAACTTTAAATGAACTAAATTCAATTCATATGACATGACAAGACATTAGTGCCATTTACAATCAAAATTATTGCTACAAGTTCAACTATAAGAAATCCCATACCTATTTCACCATAAGAATTTACAAGTTACATTGAAGTTAATCACTATGAAAAAAATGTTTACTTATGAAATAAATCAAACATATCCTTTACACAATCATAACTAACAAAATATAATTACTATGTTTGATTACTTGCAATTTATCCATTGTCAATAAAAGTATTATTCAAATATGAAATTCTAGGTTTAAGTTTCATTATCTCAAAATATCTCAACTAAAATAACTATATACTAAATGACACCTAATCAAAAACATTCTATACATATCAATATTTATAAATTACATATATCGCAAAACATTGTGAATAATAACAATATTACCATCAAAATACATGAATAAACAATATACAACTAATTAATGAGAAACAACAAATCCCACCTACTAAAACACAACACAAAATAATTCAATTAATATGACCCATACTTAAATAACTAAGATATAACTGGTTAATAAGAGAGTCACAAGAAAGATACTATATCTACACTCTTTTTTCCCTCAAGACAGAGCCAAGGGATCCACCTTCCTTGTAAAAACTAAGTGTACTTTTATACTTCCATTGATCTATTCTGAGTGCTTCTAAATATGAATATAATTTCTTTCATCTTGCTTCCTTGTCTCACGAAACAACTTAAATAAAAAGGTAGTGACCTTTCAATCAACTTTGATCTATTATTTTAACTTGTTATATGTATTGGGCACATGTAAAGGCTAAGATTAAGATGAAGTTGAAAATTAGAATACGTATCATCTATCTATAAAATATGTTTTCTTCTAGTCCAATATCCTAGCTGTATTGTATTACAAAACTTTGATGTGATGGAGAATCATTGGAATAAAGTATTATGGATTTCACTGGAACTTTTGGAATCATGACAAAATTAGGACAACTCACAATATGATTTCATTAATATATCTTCACTTTTTTGTCAAGCAGTAAAGTTTTAATGATTAGATTTCCTTGACTTGGAAAATGCTCAATGCCATTTTTTTAGATGAAACACCTCAGACTGTCAAATTCTCAAAATATAGATATATTTTTTAATATTTTTTATTGGATAAGTTCATTGTGATTCATTCAAGTGGATCAGCTAAAAGTTTATATATTTTCAATTGTCCTGGATATTTGTTCTTACACTGTTTCCATCTAAACTACTTCTTCATATAGCATCTCTGTGTTCTCTCATCCTCAGTTCATGATTTCTTTTTGCCATTTAAATATTTCATATGAACCAACTATTCTCCGATTCAAGAGCCATGGCTGTATTTGATATACATTGGACAACATTATAATATGGAGGAGCACTGATTGTTCAAATATCTAATAAATAGGTCAAAACCCATTTGATAAAACTGCTGAAAGTAAATTTAGTTTAAGTTAATGATCTGTCCAAGCTTGTTGGTCATTCAGAAATAGCCCTGATCAATGGTTGTTTGGAATATCTTGTTAAGTAGTCTAAGAAACATAAGTAAACCAGAGCCACATAACATGGGAAAAAAATAAATATCATTTCAATATCAATTAGCTTAACATGGAGGCTGTGTTAGAGGACCACTCTGGATTTAGATAATTGGCAAGACTTGGCTTATTCCCTTACAAAATTTGAAAATGAAAAGAATTACACTTGTAATCTTTCACAGAAAGCTCCTTGCAGGGTAAATTTACCATCAAGCTTAACTATCACCCATTTGATAGACAGTGGACAATATCATAATCTGCAAACAAAAAAGATAATGTGGTAGTTAGAGTGGAGGACAGTATGTTGATAGGGACATATCCTCAAAGGGTATACATTATTTTGGTCCTTATCAAGCCTAGTACAGCCAAGCAATAGACAAGAAATAACAATGCTTTCATATAAAAATGAATGAGTGCCCTAACAATCTAACTCTAACAAGAGCTCAAATATAAAAAAGGAAAGGCCAGTCATGAATATCACTTTCAAAACAGAACCGTCCAGAACATGACAAATTTGAAGCAACACTATTAGGATGACAACATTTCAAACACATTTAAGTTATATGAAAAACAAAAACCCCTACACTGTCAGGTGATGGTAAGCTAAGGTTGCTCCAATGACCTTCCATCTATATGAAGTGAAGCTAAACTATTGATGATCAATTATCACCACACAGAAACCCCACCTCCGAATATTATATCTTATCTACATATAATGTTGCGCTGCAGGCCTCTCTACAGCTTATCTACACCACCTTTGATCCCTAGAAATATTTTATTGCAATACTATTCCTCCTGTAGACTGATTCAATGGTCATCCTGTACCTATAGAGAAACCTAGGCTGCCATTTTAGCACAATGGTGCACAGAAGTTGAAGGCTCCTAGAGGGGAATGCCTATCAATGTAATGAAGGAGCTTATGGATAGTTGTTCATCTTCTCATGATGTGGTTGATGATTTTTTTATTCATGATTATTCTATTAATGTTAATGATAGCTTTATTATGCGATGACAATTAAATTAATGTTCCAACACATATTATTCATGATCCTACACTATCTATACATAGTATTTTAGTCATTTATGATGGTCTCTAATTTTCTCTAATGAATTATTTTATGAGGATTTCGATGATGTTTGTTTAATTGATGACTATGCTTTTACCTTCTTACATTATTACATTGATAGACATAACTCTACAATGGCAGCACAACATATAGGTGGCAGCAAACTCTGAAAAAAAAACAAAAATCACAACATTCTATTTTCTTTGTTTAAATGTCATATGTAGTGATTTTTTTTTTAAAAAAAATAGTTGTTTAAAGTGGACAACATCACAATATTCTTTTTTCTTTGTTTAACTGCAATGATTTTTTTTTTCCATCTGATAAATGGTGCAATATTTTTATTTATTTTAAGTTTGCTAATCCAAAAAAATATAAATCTTGATATCTTTTGATGTATTTTATATAGATTATCTTAAAGATATATATTCTAGTGTAACAAACAATGACCATGCTTCTCGACTAACAAATGCTAGTAATACACATGTTTCCCACATTTATATATCTCATGGTGTGTTGAATAAGACAACTGGGGCAGGGGTGGCTGGGGGTGAATCAGTTGTCATAGATTTTAACCTTCAATCAATTACCGGAACTAATACTTAAAACTACTTAAATGATTAATCTTCAAATGCCAATGCAGAAACTCAAATCCAACACATAAACATAATAACACCAAATTTACGTGGAAAACCCAATGAGGGAAAAACCACGGTGTGGATTAACTCACACTATAGAGAATATCAAAACTAATTACAAAAAGGCTCACTGTCTGAAACAAGGCTCACTACCTGAGATAAGGCTCACTGCCTGAAATAAGGACTCATTGTCCGAAACAAGGACTCACTGTCCAACAAGGCTACAACCCGAAGGGCTCACTGTCATAGAGATACAAAGAAGACAAAGAAGACTTGTTACAAAGAGACTACAATCCCAATGCAACAAAGGATTCCACCACAATCACTTGATCAACTTGCATGAATGATAGAGTTCGCCTTCTGCTCACTGCAATCGGTAACTCAGCATTGATTTTCGCACTGATCTTCCACACAACTCACACACACTTTCTGAATAGCATCAATGTTATGTCTACTCTTTCACTTATGTTCCTTCTTTTCTCTTGTATGTTTTTCATTACTAGCTCATCCTATATTTATGCTATCTCCAACCTTGAAAAAGATGCAAAGTTGACCATCCAACTTCAAATTCAAATTAGGTCGGAAAAAAAACATCCTAGGGTGGGATTAGAATGAGGGTGACCCAAACAAATGTTTCACCAAGACCCAGAATAGATCCAACACACTTTATTAACTTTGAAGATAGTGCTTAACACATGGTCAGCCAAACCAATATAAAATACATAAAACAATTAAGCTCGAAACTTCTAGAAACCAAAAATATCTTCAATGCAATAAGAACATCTTAACTCTAGAACCGCAAGTCAAAAGACTTCATCAAAGAGAAATCTAGACCAGCAACTTTTCTCCCGAACCTCAACCAGAACACAAAAAAATATAGTTCACAACTGGTGAAATGTAACTCGAACTTCACAACGAACCAACCAAAAATCTGGATATATAGCAACTTTCAACAACCATGACCAACATATCTGAATTGTATGAACATAGAGGCAAATATTGGATCATCATCTTGAGCAACACATGAATACCTGTAATCTTCCTTTAATACAATTTTCTCAATATCCTTAGCATATACAACCAACAACAACTACTAGATAACTAGTTGACCAGTTGACATCAATGACAACACCTTCATTCCTTTCTCCATTCTTGCAACAATTTCTCCCCTTTTCATTGATGTCAACACATGATGTGAAAACCATCAAAGGCACCATACTAGTTCTGAATATATACTTCTTAAGATTTATTTTTTTTGCTTCTCCCCCTTAGAAGATCATCTTCCTCATTACCTACATTCTCTCATTAGCTTTCTCTCCTTTTCACATGCTTTCTCTCCCACTTTGACATCAATGGAAAAGGTAAAAGATATGTTCATTGAATATTCCTTTGACATGAAAATGGAATACTCACAATGACAACACTTGAAACTACCTGCTCCCCCTAAGAGGTAGCCACCAAAACATCAGTCCAAAAAGATAGAACCATGAATCCACCAGACTGATGCATCTCTAAATGCATCTTACTTTAGGAAAGGAGGGGCAATAACCCCTAACTTCTCTTGGAGATACTCAGAAGTATCTTTAGGAAGAGCCTTTGTAAATATATCAACAATTTGATCCTTTGTCAAAACATACTCAAGCTTGACTTCATTCTTCACGGCCTCTCTCAAGAAATGATATATGATAGCTATATGCTTCGTCCTCGAGTGCATCACAAGATTCTTCAAAATGTTAGTTGCACTTGTATTATCACAGAAGATAGAAGTGGGATCATCATATAGCACTGTGATATCTTTCAATGTCGGTTTCATCCATAGAGCTTGTGTACAGCAAGATGCAACAACAATATACTCAGTTTCGGTAGTAAACAAAGAGTTTGAATCTTGCTTCTTACTCAATCATGCCACCAATCTACATCCATGAAAGAATGCACCACCACTTGTACTCTCTCTATCATATACACATCCATCCCAATCTACATCTATATATGCACTAAGTGTAAATTCAGTATCTTTAGGATACCACAATCCATAATTTGAAGTGTCATTCAAATATCTACATATTTTTTTAACAGCAGCAACATGTGTTTCCTTCAGATCTTCTTGAAATCTAGCCACAAGATAGACTGCATGCATAATATTTGGTCTAGTAGCAGTCAAATACAGTAATCCACCAATCATAGATCTATACTTGCTTTGATCAGCCTTAAATGAAACATCGTATTTACCCAATTTGCAACCAGTCACCATAGGGGTACTTACCAATTTGGAACCATCCATCCCAAACTTCTTCAACATCTCTCTCACATACTTATACCGTGAAATAAAAATTCCTTTCTCTGTTTGATTAATTTGTAGCCCAAGAAAGAAATTCATCTCCCCAAACATAGACATTTCAAGTTCTTTCTACATATCTTCTGCAAACAACTTGCACATCTTTTCATTTTCTCTAATGATAATGTCATCAACATATACAACTACAATTAAGATTTTTTCATTTTTAATCTTAAAGTACAAATTATTGTCTTTCCATACCTTTGTTAAATCCTTACTAAATCAAATACCTGTCTAACATTGCATACCAAGATCTAGGAGCTTGTCTAACTCCCAATGCTTGGGCAATGTCTGGTTTAGTACAAACCATAACATACATCAAACTTCCAACTGCACTCTAGTAAGGAACTCTGCTTATGTCTTACATCTCTGAAGGGGATGTTAGACAATCTGAAATAGATAACTTTGTTCCAACAAAAAGGGGAACACACAATGGTCTACAATCTTGCATGTTAAATCTCTGTAAGATTGAATTGGCATATGTACTTTGGCCAAACCATAGCTTTCTATTCACTCTATCTCTTTAAATTTTCATCCCAAGAATGTTCCTAGCTGCACCAAGATATTTCATTTCAAATTTAGAAGCAAGTTGAGATTTCAGTTTTGAAATCATACATTTCCCTTTGCCAATAAAAAACCTTTATGGTACAAGGAGACATCATCGTTAAGTTTGGTAGAATAGATCATGACACATGTATCCACATTATACTATCAAAACACTCAACAAAATATAAAATATGGTTTAAATATAATGCAAGGTATAGTACTAGGATATATATATATATATAGTGCTAGTGGTATTACAAATGTAAACTCCAAATCATGCAGTTTTATACATGTAAACCAAATCAGTAAAAGGAAATCACTCCAATGAATATCTACAATTAAAATCATATATGAAATTGATGTTTTGGACTAGGTAAGGTTATGTGCATGTTGAATCATTCCATTTCTAGAAACCACTTTGAACAATATAATCCATAATGCTAGATAGCTAAATAAACATCCAAAACTTCCACTAAGTATATGCTTAGATACTTTCCAAAAAAATTCTAGACCTAATTTATCATCATTATCTAGCTATGTCTTAGTTACCATTGAACAATGAACTATATCTTTATATATATATATGATATATTTTCTCTTCAAGGATGCGACCATTTTAACTTATCAAGTTTATTAGATACCTAATCTATATCAAAGATCATTGTCTACTTTTGAGTCCTTATAATACACAAAACAATCACAGAAAACACATTCAATTAAATGATGATTTTCAATTTTACCATAAGGAAATCATCCATATATAATACAAACACAAGTACCCAACCTACAATAAAGAAAGAAAAAAATTATATCAATCATGAATAACCTATGTTGACCAAGGAGGCTCAAGAAAGAGTTCTCAAAAAACCCCAACAAACAAATCAAAGTATCTAAAAATAAATCAAGCATGCACTAAAAACAATGAGATGAGACATAAAACTAATTGTCATATAGTATAAATTCTATACAAGTTGGTGGAAGGAAATTTTCTAACTGAGTCTACCAAAATTTTACATACTTGCAATATGAACAAGTATAGAAAAATCCTATTGAATAAGGTTCCAAGCTTGATTGCCTTGGAAAGAAGCATGGTGAATAACTAGTGTTGGATCTATTCAATGTTGTAGCTAAAATGAAATATTGAAGTAGTGTTAAATATATACCAACCTAAAACATGATGTCCTTAATTGAACAAGTGTTCAATATGTTTCATCTAGCTAAGCATGTTCTATATGAAGGAAATGAAATTAATATTTCTTGAACATAAAAAATTAGTATATAATAATTGAACCAAAACAAACAACACTCACTTCTTTAGAAGTCATTTCTAATGAAAATAACCACCACTATTTGCTAATATTTTGATAGAGATTTAGCAAATAATGGTGAAAAATGTATATAGCATATTAGATAGATTGTCCACCTTGTGAGAAATCCTAAGTTATTAATGTAATAACATCACCCTACACTTCACAATAATTGTTGATCTAATTGCATGCAAATTAAATTTTCATTGAAATTGACTTAAAAATTATTGTTCCTATTATACTAAAATAGTTGAAAGTGTCCCTTAATAATTGATTGTACATAAAAGGAATAGATTCACTTGATTAAACAAACTACAATTGTCTTACATAATAGAAAATCCCTATTGAATATCACATTAATATTATTTTTAATAGATTAAATTAATAGCATTTAAGATAACTTAATTGAATTTATATGTTGACAAGACATTAGTACCATTTATACCATCAAATTTGAATGATCTAAATTCAATACATAATGATAATACACTAATCTCATTTACATCAATTTTAAATGAACTAAATTCAATTCATATGGCATGACGAGACATTAGTCCCACTTACAATCAAACTTATTTCTACAAGTTCAAATATAAGAAACCCCGTACCTATTTCACCGTAAGAATTTACAAATTACATTGAAGTTGACAACAATGAAAAAAAGATTTAGTTATGAAATAAATCAAACATATCCTTTACACAATCACAACTAACAAAATAAAATTACTATGTTTGATTACTTATAAATTTCATTATCTCAATTAAAATAACTATATACTAAATGATACCCAACAAAAACATTCCATACATATCAATATTTATAAACTACATTTATCACAAATCATGCTGGATAATAACAACAGTATTGCCATCAAAATATATGGACAAACAGAATACAACTAAATAAGAAACAACAAATCTCGGTTACTCAAAACAACACATAAAAAAAGGTCAATTAGTATGGCCCATACTGAAAATAAATAGTTGATAAGAAAGACAGAGCTAAGGGATCCACCTTTCTTGTAAAAACTA
Source organism: Sequoia sempervirens (assembly GCA_007258455.2). Lineage (NCBI taxonomy): Eukaryota > Viridiplantae > Streptophyta > Pinopsida > Cupressales > Cupressaceae > Sequoia > Sequoia sempervirens. Next base: position 151,114,891 of record VDFB02358134.1, on the reverse strand, counting down.
ACTGTGCTTTTATAGTTCTATTGATCTATTAACCGTACTTCTATAGTTCAATGAACTTTGATCTATTATTTATTTAATTTGCTATATGCATTGGGTTGTGTAAAGGCTAAGAATAAGATGAAGTTGAAAATTAGAATACGTATCATCTATCTATAAAATAAAATATGTTTTCTTCTAGTCCTAAACGAATAATTTGCAAGATATCCTAGGTGAATTACAAAACTTTGATGTGATGGAGAATTATTGGAATCATGACAAAATGAGGACAACTCACACTGGAACATTCATAGGACACTGTTATCTATGATTTCATTAATATATATCTTCACTTTTTTGTCAAGCAGTAAAGTTTTAATGATGAGATTTCCTTGGCTTTGAAAATGCTCAATGTTATTTTTTTAGATAAGGTCATTGTGATTCATTCAAGTGAATCAGCTAAAAGTTTATATATTTTCAGTTGGCCTGGATATTTGTTCTTACATTGTTTCAAAGCCCATTTGATAAAACTGCTGAAAATAAATTTAGTGTTAGTTAATGATCTGTCCAAGCTTGTTGATCATTCAGAAATAGCCCTAAATCAATGACTCTCTACTAATTGTTTGGAATGTCTTGTAAAGTACTCTAATAAGCCGGAAGAAATATAAATAAAGGAGAGCCACATAACATGAGAAAATAACTTAAAATAAATATCATTTTAATTTAATTAGGTCTTGTTAGAGGATCACTCTAGGTTTAGGTAATCGACAAGGCTTGGCTTATTTCCTTATAAGATTTGAAAACCATATAAAGTACATAGAAAGAAATACACTTCTAATCTTTCACAGAAAGGTCCTTGCAGGGTAAATTTACCATCAAGATTAACCATCACCCATTTGATAGACAGTGGATAACATCATAATTTGCAAACAAAATTTTGGAATAAATATTAAAGACCATTGATTGTTCAAGTATCTAATACAAAACAAACAAGACAATGTGGTAGTTAGAGTGGAGGACAGTATGGTGATAGGGACATATCTTCAAAGGGTATACATTATTTTAGTCCTTATCAAGCCTAGTACAACCAAGCAATAGACAAGAAATAACAATGCTTTCACATAAAAGTGAATGAATGCCCTAACAATCTAACTCAGATACCAAAAAGGAAAGGTCAATTTTGAATATCACCTACTGGGATCACCACTCAAAACAAAACCATCCAAAACATGAAAAATTTAAAGCTTAGATGCAACACTGTTAGGGTGACAAAATTTCAAACACATTTGAGCTCTATGAAAAGAAAAAATCCCCAGACTATTAGGCGATGCTAAGCTAAGATTGCTACAATGACCTTCCACCTATAAAAGTGAACATAAATTGTTGATGCTCAATTACTACTACACAGAAACTCCACCTCTGAATCATGTTGCATTGTAGGCCTCTCTACAACTAATCTACACCACCTTTGATCCCTAGAAATCTTTTATCAGCATACTATTCCTACTGTAGGTCCATTAGTGGCCTAGATTGATTCAATGGTCATCCTAGTACCTATAGAGAAACACAAGTTGCCATTTTAGCACAATGGTGCACAGAAGTTTGAAGAACCCTAGAGGGGAATGCCTATCAATGTAATGAAGGAGCTTGTGGATAGTCATTCATCTTCTTATGATGTGGTTGTTGAATCTTTGATTCATCATTATACTCTTAATGATGCTTTATTATGTGATGATAGTTAAACTAAAGTTTCTAACACATATTATTCATGATCCTACACTGTGTACATCTAATATTTTAGTCATAATTTGTATGGATTTGTTTAGGGTTTTTTAATCTTTGTGATGATTTTCTTACAACTAATTATGATGGTGTCTCTAACTTATCTCCTAATGATTTATTTAATGAAGATCTTCAGGATGTTCATTTAATTGGTCTTCTTTATCACATTATGTTGCAAATAATGACCATACTGCTCAACTAACAAATGCTAGTAATACACATGTTGACCACACTTATATGTCTCATGATGTTTTTTTGATCCTACAATTTATTGTACTTATATTATTAGAGATCAATTGATTGGTGTATTTAGTGGTAATAGAAATAGTTGCCATAGAGGTGTATATTGTTGGACTCAAGGAACATTGAGAGGGAGGGCGATGAATCAGTGTTCAACAAAATTTAAACTTTAATTATGATCATAAACCATTTAGAACACATAAACAGAAATAAAGATGCAAGCACATGAACAAGATAAACAGAGCAGCATAACACCAATATTTTTACATGGAAACCCTATTAGGGGAAAAACCACGGTGGAGATTAGTCCACAATTTATACTCTGTTAAAAGTTTGAATAAAAGGGAATGCACATGCATTCAGGCACACTTCCTAGAGCTCACTACTCAAGAAGCACACTACGTACAAGAAGGCTCACTGCCTTAAAAAGTGTTTGAGTTACAACAAAAGGTTGAACTGAGAGGATAGCATCTCCAAATGTCTGGATTTAGTTCCAGTGAAGCTCAGTAGATGATCTTCAACCCTTCTAACTGATTTTGTATTTTTGCTTTGCTCTTCTCTATTTTTCTGCCCTTCTAAAATTGTGCATAGATCACTCAATCACCCTTCTAATACTCGCACACACATCTATTCTTCTCTTCACACACATTCACACACTTTCACACACCTTCTTCCGAACAAAATGAATTACCGATCTCATATATATATCCGCTAACAAAGATTTCATCGCTTCAAGTCGGCTTTAACAAAACATGAAATATCCTTCAATGGTCGGCTCAAATCACAAATTAAATTTAATTTACAATCATCAAAGTTGGTTAAGACATAGCTAGGACCCAAAACAAAATAACCAACACAAGAAAAAATTAAACAATTACTCCTTATACATCTGCGACATGCGACATTCACTAAGTTGGCCACAATGAGCAAATAAACAGAAAAACATCATGCCAGATATCCAAGCTTGTACGCCGATTAATGCAACATCACAAAACTTACCAATAAGGTAGCATATATGCTTAACAAACTATCTTGGGGATCCACAACATAAAATGATGATTCGGTGAAGCATACAGATCGACTAACTGACCAAATACCCTGTTCTTTCTGCTTTCTCTTGGTAGAACATTGTTCTCTACATTTCCTGCCGGTATGAGAAAATTATGATCTACGAACTAGAGGGATGACTTGGGTTTCCATCAATAACAACACTAGAAGCCATATGCAAACAATCTCCCCAAGCCATATGCCAACACAATCTCCCCCTTTGGCATTGATGGCAACACTTATTGAAAAATGACTAAGTGTCAAAATTCAAAATTTCAAAACTCAAACTCCCCCTTAGAATGATAAAGCATTTTTCATTGCTCTCCTCCCCCTTTGACATCAATGAAAAATATATTCTTCACTAAGCTCTCTCCCCCTTTGAAAATTTCAAAATTTAAAGTACAACTGCTACTTAAGTTAGAAAATTAACTTGTACTTATCTTTCATATGGTCCAGAAGAAATTTATTCCATGCTTTTATAGAAATCCCAATGATTAAGATCATGATATTATTCTCAAATGTCTTGTTAATAATTTGAATGAGGGATTCCGGGATTGTAATTGCTTCTTCTAGTTTTTCTCCTTTCCTCAAAACCTCAATTACCTGCACCAACTTGCATACAGTTAGATCCTTGACTTTCCAAAAGGTGTCCACAAGATTGTTTCTAGAAAAGTGGAATTTTGCATGCTCAGACTGTAATTCCTAAATATTTTTCTTGATTGCTCCATCCTGTTCCTGAAACATACTGTAATCTTAACCAATTTTGATCAACTCAGCTTCAATCTGCTCCAACTTTTCCTTATACCTCCCAACAACATGAGGCCACCGAAGACAATAGTTGTAGATGCTATTAGTTGAATTAATGCATTGCCTCAACTCATTCATTTTATTTTTGAGTTTGGTAAGGGACAACCTAAACTGCTCCTTCAGATGTAGAATTACTTCTTCCTCTTTCATGTCCAGGGACTTAGATGCCATAGCTTCCTTGATGCATTAAATTAATTCTTCTGGAAAAGCATTGTGCAAACTCTCCAAACCAATGTTATTATGCACAAAGTAAGAACTCAATGTGTTCTCAATCAAGTCCTACTCATATGAGGGTCTCTCCAACCATAAGTCAACAATTTTCTTCATCCCATCTTTTTCTTGAACAAGCTACAATATCTTAGCTTCGAATAAGGCATCATCTTCTTCACTTCCTTCTGCTATCAACACATCTAGTTCAACTGATTCCAATTCATCCCTAGGAGTGTACTCATCAAATTATTGATCTGGTATATCTACAATTAACTGTTCTTTTCCTTTTTCTTCAGTTCTTGGGGACTTATGTGTTGGAGGGGTGTACACACCAATTTCTTGTGCTCTCTTCTTCTTCCCCAACACTTCACCGGAAGAAGATCCAACTTCAAGCATCTTTATCGGAAGGGGAATGTTAACTTCTCCAAACTTCCCTAGCAATTCCTTAAAGAAATTTGCATATACTTGCTCATAATTTCCCAAAGCATTAGAATGTTCAAAAAAATTCTTACAAACCAGTTCACTTTCCTTCCATACCACATTATCATTCTAAGGCAAGCAATTTAGAAAATACATCATGATACATATGATCAAAGTACCAAACCTAAAGGGGTAATCTGCTTCTTTTGTCAATTGCACATTTTCCATCAACTGATCCTTTAGCAAACCACATAGATCAAAGTCTTCATCTTCCATTATCATTTTGTGAGTGATATAAATTGTGCCTACTGAAGTTGTGCCTTCCCTGTTTCTAAAGAAAATTTTGTATGAAATCCTATGTGCAATGTACCTTGTTATTGGATCTTTGATCGTTGAAATTACTAGAGCCCTCTAATCTCCTGTCACCAGTTAGGGTTTCAAGTTGTGTTCTTCCCTGTTTCTAAAGAAAATTTTGTATGAAATCCTATGTGCCCTTGTTATTGGATCTTTGATCGTTGAAATTACTAGAGCCCTCTAATCTCCTGTCACTCTAGTTAGGGTTTCAACTTCCTTGTTCTGAATCGACTTCTTTATTGGAATATCCCCAACATTGCATAGACCAGTTAAATTTCTAATCACATCCTTCGAAATAAGATAGGTTTATCCAAGGTTAGAATGTCCTCATTCAATCTGTTCCGGATAAACCTAACCACTTCCACGTTGACGAAACAAGGAAACTCATTCCAAATGTCCAAACTTTTATGTTTCGCACCTTCAAGCCACTTCAATTCACTGGCTGGAAACAAATTTCTCATAGCCCTAATCTTTCCACTACTATACTCATCCAAATTCACCATTCCTTTGATTTGCTTCATTTTTCTTTCTGTACGAACAAGTTTTTCTATCGAGCACAAAATTCCAAATTCTAAAAGCAACTGAAATGCCTAATGAATTTGTTGTTGAATTTGCTTTATTCCTTTGAAATTTCACTGCAGATGCTCTCCTTTTGTTCTTCTTCAATGCAAGGTGATAAATGAGGGTTCCAAATACCCTTTTATAACTTCACACACCTAACCTTTTTTCCGCATTAAATATTTTTCCCTAGGAGTTTCAGGTACTCTGTTTTCTCAGACAACAAAAGAAAAATTTGTTTGCGGACCTTCTACTTCTCATGTTTCTGCATAAGCTATCATTGATGCATTTGTAAAATTTTATCACAACTACTGACAATTTCCTGCATTCTGGTGCCAGCTATCGACAGGGGAACAAATGATTTTCTTGAATGACTCGCCCTAGGCCAATGGCCTAAGATCGATTTTTGGAGGAATTACCAGAAGAAGATTCTGGTGTGGACTTTTTCCCTTCATCAAAGTCACTCTTCCTTACCCATGTTTTCTTCATCTGATCTATAATCTCTTCCACAGTCACTTTCCCTTTTCCTTTTTCATCTTTATGTGAGATTTTTCCCTTGTATACCAGACCTCTTCTATCCATGTTTATGTTCCTACAAAATCTTGCAATGTGACCAAATCTCTTGCAATTGTAACACACCGAATTTCTTTGTCTATACCATTCATTCCATTGATTTCCATTTGATATGCACTAATTAGCAATATGCCCAAATTTTCCACAAGTATAGCATTTAACATTCCTTACACTAACAAACATACTTTTGCATTCAATTGACTTATGACCAAATTTATTACAACTAAAACATTGACCAAGAAATGATGGACTACTTGAATTTATTTTACTTCTACACTGAGAAGCCATATGACCAAATTTATTACAAGAAAATCAGTAACCATTAAACTTCTAAGCATTGGGTTGTCTTATCAGATACCTTCTGCTTTTGTTAATTTGATTTCTTTTATCTGGAATCCTTATGTTCAAATCTGGAGCTTTCTTCCTTCTCATATCCAAGACCTCACTTATCATTTGTATCCTTATGTCCTTTAGTCAGCTCATCAAGCTTAGCAGAACTAATAATGAACTTCTCCTTGTGTTCATTTGCAGTAGTGAGTTCATCTCTAAGAATAACTATATGTCTTTCAAGCTCTTGTTCATTATTTCTGAATTTTTGTAGTTCAATCTCTAGCTGAATGAATCCATTATTTACTATGTTACATTCTTCAAATTTTTCTTTTAAAGACTAGGACAGATTCTCCTCATTCTTCTTCCTTTCTTTAATCTCCTTAGTTAGCTTCATTGCCACAAATTCCATCTCAAGCTTTAGAGTAGCATTATTCCTAGCAAGTTTTTCACATTCTTCAGTTATCTATATTAGGGTCTGATTTAGGTGAACATCTTCCAAGCTTTTATTTTCTTTCTACTTCAGTTGATCACAAAGTTCCTTCCTCTTTTCTCTGACTTGTTGATTTTATCCTTCAATGATTGAATGAATTTCTTAGCATCCACGAGATTTTCTTTTAATTCCATCACTTCTGTGTTAGACTGATCAAGATCATCAAGTACCACCATAAGTTGTTGTTGAAGACCACCAAAGTCCATTGCAATCCAAGATCCACCTCAAGATGTTAAAATTTTGCAGAGGAACTATGCTCTGATACCAATTTTTGGACTCAAGGAATACTGAGAGGGGGGGTGGATCAGTGTTCACCAAAATTTAAACTTTAATTTTGATCATAAACCATGTATAGCATATAAACAAAAATAAAGATGCAAACACATGAACAAGATAAACAGAGCACCATAACACCAATATTTTTACGTAGAAACCCTGTTAGGGGAAAAACCATGGTGCAGATTAGTCCAAAAATTATACTCTATTAAAATTTTGAATAAAAGGGAATGCACATGCATTCGGGAACACTACCTAGAGCTCACTACTCAAGAAGCACATTGCTTATATGAAGGCTCACTGCCTTACAAAATGTTTGAGTCACAAAAAAAGGTTGAACTGAGAGGATATCATCTCTGAATGCTTGGATTCAGTTCCAATGAAGCTTAGTAGACGATCTTTATCCCTTCTGACTGATTTTGTATTTCTTCTCTGCTCTGCTATGCTCTTCTCTATTTTTCTACCCTTCTAAAACTATGCATAGATCTCTCAATCACCCTTCTAATACTTGCACACATAGTTGTTATGCTCTTCACATACATTCGCATACTTTCACACACCTTCTTCCTCACAAAATTAATTACCGATATCATATATATATCTGCTAACAAAGATTTCATCACTTCAAGTCGGCTTTAACAAAACATGAAATATCCTTCAATGGTCGGCTCAAATCACAAATTAAATTTAATGTGCACCCATCAAAGTTAGCTAAGACATAGATAGGACCCAAAACAAAATAACCAACACAAGAAAGAATTAAAAAATTACTCCTTATACATCCGCAACATGCAACATTCACTAAGTTAGCCACAATGAGAAAATAAACAGAAAAACATCATGTCGGATCTCCAAGCTCGTACAATGATTAATGCAGCATCACAAAACTTACCAATAAGGTAGAATATATGCTTAACAAACTATCCTGGGGATACACAACACAAAATGATGATCCGATGAAGCATACAGATCAACTAACTGATTGAACACCCTGTTCTTTCTGCTTTCTTTCGGTAGAACACTGTTCTCTACATTTCATGTCGATACGAGCAAATTTTGATTTGCAGACCAGAGGGATGACTTGGGTTGCCATCAATGAAAAAACTAGAAGCCATATGTAGACAATCTCCCCAAGCCATATGCCAACAATCTCCCCCAAGCCATATGCCAGCATATATGTACATTTTTAAAACTGTTGTCTCATCTATGACACTCTTATGAATGATGAAATGCCACTAATACATGAATTTAGAGAGACTCTAGTTGATGAATATTTATTATGGTTTGATTCATTTTATGCTTCTTACACCTCGTTCATAGATCTTGTATATGCTTTCATAAAATATTTCACTTTTAATTTTCATTAATTTTTGTAAGATGATACAAATATTTAAAAATCAATTGAGTATCATTGAATACCAATATGCATATCCTACCATTCAATATGAGCATCAACATAAGCATGAGGTTACATATTTTTTTTCACACAATTGAGAATGAGCACATAATTCCACCAAAAGGAATCAAAGGAATTTCACTATATTAGGAGATAATCCATGTGCATTATTGAAACAATGTTTGCAAGCATATTTTATTAAGTTGTGTCTTATCAAACCCATTGACACATCTAGACTTGTGTCACAAAACCATTGAATACATGGACATACTACAAGTAGATGTATGTCACTCAATCATAAAATCCAAGATCTTGTTGATAAAAAGGTGGTAAAAGTTGAGGAAATTAATCATTGTGCATGCATATCTTTTCCACCTCATCATAATAGAGAAGGTAAAAGTTAGTGATAAATCAGCTAATAGTGGTGTGAGAACCAAAGCATCTGCATCTAGCAACAAGTGCACATCATTTGAGTAATTTATGGTGGTCTTACAAAGATACTTACTAAGAATCAAAATGAGATAAATATTCCGACAAATATATCTCAGTATAGCTCTAAAAGGAAATAAAGGGTGAGTTCTCCAAAGATACCATTCATACATGACACCTTTGTTCAAAAGGAAACATTAGTAAATCATACTTCATTTATATATCATGGTGTCAAATGGAAATTTTGTTAGGAAAATCATACATGTTGATCAAACCATTTCCTACATAACCTCATGAGAGAAAAGCATGCATAGAATCTTATATAATAACCATATGCAAATATCAAAGACATACCACAATATAAACCCTAAGAAATCCCTCAAGAGGGAAAACCAAGCCTCAAAAAGCATCCACACTAAATGTATTTTTCAACAATGAAAAGATTAAATACAATTATAGAGTATCCATGAATACTTTTGAAATATCAAGCTCCTCCAATGCATCCTCCATGTGTCCAAGGATGTATCGACACATCTCATGACATGCTTCACATATGCACTCCTTAGAAGAAGACTCAATACAATGACAGCCAAGATAAAACCACCAACAACACACCTCAACAACTAAACATGTACTTGTTTTTATAGAATCAATCTCACACGAATACTACCAAGTATTAAGGTAAACACATGTGTCTCAAAACCATGAGTCCACAAAACCATTGACCTCACATTTTCTTTTTGGTATTAATTTTCTCAACATAAAATAGTTTTCCCATGTGCAATCCACACATAAAATATATAATTTAATGATACATACAACTTTAAAACTGAACCCAAATAAATATTTAATGTGGCTAAACACTATTTAGTTGAAAAAGGGATCCTAGGTCTAATGCATAGACCACTAACATCAATCATTTTTAAAAGAACGTTAGGATGCAAATCAGAAAGGAGAATAGATTGACTTCCAACCTGAAAGGTGAGTCAATCAGCCTTGGATCTAATTCTTTAATGCCTTAGAAATTGATTGTAATCGATTTGATTTTATTAACTTAGTGAAACTGTGTGACCTAATTTGAAAATGCAACTTTTTTGTTACAAAGAAACTCTAAAACCAAATTTCAATAGAAATTTTGGAAAGAGCAGAGTACTATGCACCTGTGGTTCAAATTTGAGCCTAATTTTCTTGGAAAATGGTGCTAAGGCTGCCTATGTCTAGAGAGTTGAAACTAAAATTTGACTTCACAGTCCTTGAGTGTCCAATCTAAAGCTCCTTCCTTTCAGATCTTGATGTCAAATCTTCATCAGTTGTCGACATAATTGAGTTTTTGTATCTTTCCAAGTTGTAGGGTTTAAATGCAACAATGAACAAATGGTCTTCAATCTTCCTCCAATCTCCTTCAAATCTATAACATGCACATTCAAAGAGAGAGGAAGGGTTATGCCATATAGGGGCTTGCCTCGATCTAACCCCATGTTGGTGTTTCCACCTCCACAATGGAAAATTTGATGAAAGAGAGTTTACCCTTTTAAGGGATAAAGGTTAAATGATAAATGAATGATGAATCAACAATTAGATGCAACTCACCACTTAGATTTTATTTCCTTGAAGGATTGAAGTCATGCACATCTCCTCAAGACTTGATTGCAATTTGGCTTAAAGACCTACAAGTGGTAGTGCTCACAAAACATGAATCAACTTACATGAAAACATGATGAAGTCTTGACATGATGCTTGACTGAAAATAATGTTGCAATAATACTCATAAATATTCTCTTGGCTATCCTTGATTGATTCTAGGATCTTCACTTTTCTCTCCTTTCATAAATTGCTTCCTTAATGCTTAAAATGAGAGGAAAAAATTCTTTAAAATGTATTCTAATTAATCCTTTTGGGTAGGAGCCAACCTGGGGTTGTTTTCAAATCATAAAATCCCACCAATTGAAATTTAAAACATTCAAAAAATTACTCTTTGGACAATGGTGCCCTTGTCTAACAATGGAAACATCGTCTGACACTTTTTGGCCCGAATTTATAGGGATGACAGGAAATTAAATATATTTTATTAATCTAGCCCCAAAATTGGAAAATTATTATTATTATTAAAGGTATAGGAAAAATAGGGTGTCAAGGTAGTGTGGAATTTCACAGGTGACAATTTACAAACTACATTTAGTCCCTATTTTAGTGAGATTATGAACTTACACTTAGACTCACACTAAAGGAAAAATATGTCAAGAGGGGTTCAATTGTCCAAACATTGAAGAGGTAGGATGACAATGAATCTAGAGGGATGTGCAAGCCCCCAAGATTCAATATCCTATGAAAAAACAACATAAGGGAAAAGGAACACACATGTGAAATGAAAGACAACATGACAAACACAAATCATACATAATGAAGACACATAACATATAATATGATGCAAACACATTAACAAGAACATCAAACAAAACACAAATACAACACCAACATGATGCAAACACATAACGTACAATAATCAAAAAATAAAAACACAAGGTTAGTCCTAAAGGGGTTTGATTTGATAAGGCAAAGAGACCTCAGTCTTAAATTTATCTCAAATACCAAAGGAAATCTATCGAATGTCCTATCTAAACAAAATGGTGTTTTCACAAGGATGTTAAATCACTCATGAGCTACATAGATCTACTGGATAGAAAATTGTTTTATACTAGTTGTCCATGTAATATAAGGGGTTCAACAAGGCTAGAAAGTTGCATTATACTAATACACTCATGAAACACATGGCTCCACTAGAAAGAAAGTTTTGTTATGCTAGGTGGCCATGTTAAGAATGCTCTAAACTCATAGACTAGAAAAATTCATTATGCTAATGCAAACTAAACTCTAGGAGCGCACAAAAATCACCTCAGGGGGTGCACAAAGCCTAACATCATGAGGGGAAAACAAATGCTTAATGACATAAGGGACGAATTCATAACCACTCCTCAAGGGGCATTACAAATAACTGTTGGACTCAAGCAACACTGAAAGGGGGGGTGAATCAGTGTTGTGCAATTTTTAACATTATTAATCTATTCTCTTCAAGTGTTTGTAACATTCAATCAAAAGAAAGATGCATGAACATAGAACAATAATCCACAACACCATAACACAATGATTTTTACATGGAAACCCAGTTAAGGGAAAAACCACGGTGGAGGTCAATCCATAATTTGAGTACTCAAAATATAAGTGTTTTACAAAATGGGGAATGCACTTGCATTCAAGCACACTACCTAGAGCTCACTACTCAAAATCAGGAAGGCTCATTGCCTTACAAAATAGTTGGATTACATCAAAAGGTTGAACTGAGAAAATAATATCGATAAATGCCTGATTACAGTTCTGGTTAGGCTCATAGATCAGATTCTGGACCTTCAATTTGATTTTGCACTTCACTCTGCTCTGCTTCACAAAATCCTCTTTTGCACAAATGAAAAATTTCTTAATTGCTCTTCTGATATTCGCAATACAAATCCACACATATCAAACACCACACACACACACACACACACACCAAAATGAATTAACTGATCTCATATATATATATCCACTACCAAGAATTCAATCGCTATATGTCAGCTTCAATAAAATAGAAAATATCTTCCAACTGTCAGCTCAAATCATGAATAACATTTAATGTGCATCCATCAAAGTTGGACATAGCATATTTAGGACCCAAAACAAAATCTCTAACACAAAAATAGTTCAAAAATTTTTTCCTTAAACATCTGCAACACCTTACATTCACTTACTCGACCTTCATATATTAATGAATAGAAAATTGAACGACCGGATCCCATAACTCGTACACCACTTGATGCGACAACACAAAACTCAAGAATAACACATTTCATATATCCAATGACCTTCCTTGAGATCCACAACAAAAATTGTTAAACTGATAATGCAAACCACTTGACAAATTCAACTTCAACCGGATACCCTGTTCTTCACTTTGTCTTTCAGTATAGTTAGATACTACAGTGCGGACTGAATCAATGACTTCAGTTGCCATCAATGACAACACTAGAAGCCATATGCGAACAACAACACCGTCACCAATTGGGTATGTCAATAATTCAAATCCCACAAGATATTTATGAAATGGATAGGGGATATGTCCCCCCTTAAATTGTCAACATACTTGCTATGTTGGTATTTTAAGGAAGAGAAGGGAAAGAGGGGATCCATGAAAAGAATGCACACCTCCCAAAATTATTTATCCTTTCCCCCTAAGTGTAGAGACAAGGATAACTACACAAGATACTATTGTGTTGTTTCCATGAAAAATATGGTTGCACCTATGATTGTACCACCATAAATGGCAATGAGAAAACACATAAAGTTGCAAATGCCACATAGTGAGGAGCAACACCATAGAATAAAGATAATTATTGTTTAGAGTGATTAAGTGCATAAACACATGGGAGAGCATCATAATCACTAAGTTTTATTTTATTACTCAAGGCCTGACATTCATTGGTAGAATGACCATGCACTCGATGATATGCACAAAATGAGTTTTTGTTATAAAATTTATTTCATGTTTTTGGCGGAAGAGTAATCAAGCAAGCTTTGAGAAGCCTTGACAAAATATTCTCTTACTCAGTAGTAGGAGACATTCCTTTCTCTTGTGAATAAAATCTTTCTTTCTTACCACAAGACGTCATAATACAGTAGATGATAAAGCATTAGATGAAGATGGGGACAAAGGTTGGAAACCTAGACCCTATTTAGAAAAGTACAGTAGAGACTTCACATGATCCTTATCATTTTGTTCCATGTTTGCATTTATCCATTTTTAGAAATAATTTTGTATGTAGACCATAACATCCTTCCAACTCAGATGAAGAAATCGTGCATATTATCTACTCATGAGAAGAATTGGTTCTTTCACAAGAACGTGCAAATCGTTTTGAAGTCTTTTAAAGTTATACATCTTTAACATATGAGGGATGGAAGTTAAGGATCCCCCATCACCATCATCAAGTGATGTCTTTGGATCTATTGATGTAGAACAAGAATGGGAAAATGAAACAAAAGACTACTTAGGAGTAGATTACAGTGAGATTTTGTACCCTCCCATAAAGGAGGGTGTAAAATATACTGAGCCACAATCATCATCCAAGTTTATTTATCTATGGGATACAATCATGATTATCTTCAACATGTATAGGTTCTACCTTTGAAGTTGGGATTAAAGTATTAAGAGAGTTGGAAGTGTTATGTTCAGCTTGGACTTGTGAATTATAACTTTGTTCATCCGCTTGTGCCATTTATATCTTGTTATTATATTCATACTTCATCTCACGATGAAGAGTAGACGAGACTCCCCTCATGGCATGAATCCATGGTCTCCCTAGAAGAAGATTGTATGAAAGAGGTATCAGCATGATATGGACAGGGGTAGGAAAAACCAAGAGCCCTACCTTAATGGGTAGTGTGATCACCCCTAATGTTTTCTTATTAACATTATCAAAGCCACAAAAATTAACATAATTAGGTTCTATAATATTCTTATCCATACCCATTTTATCTAGAAGATCAATGCTACAAACATTAATAATCGATCCATTATCTATGAGGGTATGCCTAACTCCAGTTTTATTAATGACCACCTTTATCATTAAAGCTTCATGTTTATTTTGTATCTCAAGCAAGGGTAATTCATGTTGAGGGAATGTAATATCCAAATTTTCCACTTTCCTACAATCAAACAAGGTAGCTACATCATCCAGCTTGATAGAAGTTGAGACATCAATCTTCTGCAAAGCCTCTTAGAGCATCTTGTGGTATGTATGTGATGTTTGAATCAAGTCCCAAAGGGAAATATTGGTTGGATTATAACAATTTTTCTCAAGATGATCATATTATTTACCACTACATTGATAAATATTAGGTGAGGTTGTTATAAGTGTGAGAAACTACATGATAACTTGGTTGTTGCAACACATGATTACTAGTGAGTTTTTTTTGCAAATTTTAGGATATGGCTAGGAGGTCCAACAATTAGAGGAATTTTAGGAGGTCCAATAATTGAAGGAGATCCAATTTTTGATTGTGTGTTCATAACCTCAACTATTTGTTGATGATCTTCTATCGATGGGGGATCTAATATCAATTTAGCATCTTCATCCATGCAATCCATCTTACTACCTTTTGAAAGTAATTTATCAATGATTTCATCCTCTTGTGCCACAATGTCCTGCCAAGTAGGAGAGGTTGAGGGAGAGAAATAAACATGATTCTCATGACTCTCAATGATTGGATCCTCTAACACCAGATATATTCTTCACAAGTAGATGAGATATCATGAGAAGAATAAACATGATTTTCATGATTTTCAATGATTGCATCCTCTTGCACCAAAACACTCTCACAAGCAGGGGAATATTGGGAAAAGAATGAAGATTAGTTAAAGTGGTGTTAGTAAATGTGTCAATGATCTTATTTTGTTTGATCACAATATTCTCATAGGTAAAACCTTTAGTGGATGATCTAGGTGAGATGAAGTCCTCAAGGGCATCATCTAACATATCAAAGTCATCACAACTAAAAGGATTAGTATGTATATAATTCACTTGTAAAAAGAGATCTGACATGATTAGATTACTATGCTTTCTCAAAAATTAATCATTAATTTCCAATTTCTAATTAAATGTATGCTTTTTAATGAAAGTTATAATAAAAAATAGATATACACACCTATTGCAGACACAGATCAGGAAATCAAAGCCCATATTTGTAGGACAACAGATATGGGTCTGCACCTAAAATATGAGACAATTTTAGCTAGACAAAGGCACCTAAGGTGCCCTAGTCTGGTAGGTGTTTTTATAAAATTAAAAATTGGGACTGATCTATAGTTTCTTAGGGTCCTATGTCTCATAGATTTAGGTCTAAGAGTTGATAGATTTCTAGAATGCACCAAAACCTATTTTTTCTATATGAAACACATACATGCATGCAATTTTAGATATTTTTAGGACAATTGAAGATGTTAAAATGATCATTTTCAGAAACTAAATGTTGTAATTGACTTATTTTTTCAAAAATATAGAAAGGAAACGTTTTTTGACCTTTTGAAATGAAAACACTATGCAATTTTGTCATTTTTTCAATATTTTTTTTACCAAAATATGTATGCATAAATGGTCAAATAATTTTTTCAATTAATTTCCTCAATGAAAATAATTTAGATCTAATCCGTAGGCACAAAAAATTATATCTAAAAATTTTTACAATATTTTAAAATTATTTTTTAATTTTTTATGATGAAAAACCAATGAAAATGGATATTTTTTTAAAAATAAATGCAAATTAACGCCAATATTTTCAAATATCCTAATTTTTAAATTCAATTTTCAAATTTTATGTGTTGAAAAATCAAAAAAATTACAAGTGTAAGATATGTTGGGTTCACCAAATTTTTTAATTGAAAAAGGGATCCTAGGTCTAATGCATAGATCACTAACATCAATCATTTTTCAAAGAACATTAGGATGCGAATCAAAAAGTAGATTATATTGAATTCCAACCTTAAACATAAGTCAATCAGCCATATATCTAATCCTTTAATTCCTTAGAAATTGATTGGAATTAATTTTCTTTTATTAACTTAGTGAAATTGTGTGACCTAATTTGAAAATGTAACTTTTCTGTAATAGAGAAACTATAAAACCAAATTTCAATAGCATCTATGGAAATAGTAGATTATTGTGAACATGTGGTTCAAATTTGAGCCTAATTTTCCTAAATGATGTTACCAAGGGTTCCTATGTCTGGAGAGCTAAAACTAAAATCTGACTTCATAGTCCTCAAGTGTCTAGTCTAAGGCTCCTTCCTTCTAGATCTTGTCGGATCTTCGTCAGTTGTCAAGATAATTGAGTTTTCTTATCTTGCCAAGTTTCAAAGTTTGAATTCAAAAATGAACAAATGGTATTCAATCTTCCTCCAATCTCCTTCTAATCTATAACTTGCACATTCAAAGAGATGGGAAGGGTTTTCCATATTGATTTTAGGATCTTCACTTTGCTCTCATTTCATAAATTGCTTCCTTAATGCTTAAAATGAGAGGAAACATGCTTAAATATGCATTCTAATTAATCCTTTTGGGTAGGGCCCAACCTGGGGTCTTTTTCAAATCATAAAAGCCCACCAATTGAAATTTAAAACATTTAAAAAAATTCATTTTGGACAATGGCGCCCTTGTCCAACAATGGTGACATCATCCAACATTTTTTGGGTTGAATTTATAGGGATGACAGGGAATTAAATATATTTTGTTAATCTAGCCCTGAAATTGGTAAATTATTATTATAATTAAAGTTATAGGCAAAATAGGGTGTCAAGGTAGTGTTTAATTTTCAAGGGTGACAATTTATGATGCTACAAATACATCACCTAAGAATGCATCAAAAATAAATATTTATTTTATATAATTAAATTAATAAAGGTTATGCAAGGTGTACAACACATATTCCTAACATTCTCCCACTTGTATAAATTTCATAAGGGTCAATCAATGAAATACATCATCATTCCCATACATGAAACCACTTGAATCTCCAACATGCTCTCATGCTCCATCAAAATACCTACAATAAAATCCAATATGTTCACCATCTCAAGAAAGAAATAATCTCATCCTCCAACATGCCAGCTATGGAAGAAGAGGAACAAGTCAAGGAAAAAATGTACTAATCCAAAGAACACAAGCATCAAATCCAAGAAATAACAAAGGCTCCAAGTTATTGTTAAAAATAAAAACCCAACATAGTAAAAAATATAAACCACAACAAATTATAATTCATCCAGTCATCTTGTAGTGTAGGAAAAAGTATCCCTTTTACACACTTAATTTGGGAAATAATAATAATAAAAGGACTAAATGATTCCTTAATTTAGTGTTGTAATATGTATTTTAAATATTCCTCTTTTAAGTTAAAAAGGTTCAACACACCCATATTATTAGGGTAAACGCTTTTGACCGGAGCTATGAATCGGGTACAGGAAACTACCAAACCCACGATCGCAATGGCCCATCGAAGGCACAAGGCTTGCGAGCACTTTGGCCCAGTGAGGGTTTGAACCATGGTGGCCATCACTACAACCAAGCAACTTGACCACCAAACCATGCCCTTATCGGCAATATGTATTTTACATATTCACACATTAAGTTTAGGGCCTTATTAATTAAAATGGACTTAATTGTGCCTTATTTATGGTATTGTAAGGTGTACCTTTACACTTTCACAATAATATAGGGCTTTATTAATCAATTGAGGTTAATTTTCCTTAATTGGCCCCTTTAATTCAAATCCAAACCTAATTGTTTGAAATTTTCAAAGGGTAAAACCCAACATTCATCAATGCCTTAACATAACATTTAACATTGGAGAATGTGTCTCCTAGGTAAGTGACCTAGGACTCATTCGCCCAAGGGAAAATGGGTCCTCACTTAGGCCTAGGACCTAATTTTCAAATATGTTTTTGGTAGTATTTCAATGATTTCAAATGTGTACTCACATATCCCCTTGTGTTATTTGAATTTTGGGAATTAATGTTAACATATGTATAAATAAGAGGTCATTTCACTATGTTTCACCTAGCAAATCTAAAACTTCAAGCATTCTAGAAAATTTATGATCAAGTGTGATCAAGAGCATTATCAAGAGAATTTTTATGGCATTCAAGAGTAGATTTATTGAAGATTATTGCAACAATCAAGATCCATTATCATGTCAAAGTATTCTTACATCATGCATGTTATTTGAGCTAATTTGTTGATGTAGTGTTCAAGATCCATTCAAGCACTCAAAGGAATTATTTCAAGTCAAGTTTCATGATCAAGATCCACATCCATTGAAGCCATTTCATGCAAGTTACAGATCCATATTCCAAGATTCAAACAAGGGTTTGGTGAGTTGTGACATTGCTTGTTCATTCATCATTCCTTTTAGGCTCTTTCATTTCATTACAAGGTTTAATTACCAAAACAGGGTTTGACCAAGGAAAACCCCCATTCATCTAACAAAACAACATTTTTCCTTCTTGATGTGTGTTTGCAGATTTTAGGTGGAAGATTTTTTGAAGAGAAAAATTGAAAAGTTATCAAAGTTACATTTGTTGTCATCATTCTTGCAATTTCATGGAAACTAAGCTACAAGATTTATTTTATGCTTTTCGATTGTGAGATTCGAGAATCTAGGAGTGCAGACACAACAAAAGAGAACCCAAAAACCATTTTTTAGGAGCCTTAGCCAGGACCCATTTGCCATAGGGTGAATGAGTCCTCAATTTTCTTTGAAAAATCACTTTTGGTGACTGGTACACAACACTTTCCCATTCTCAGATCTACAATTTGACTTCTGGTTCCATCAAAATTGAGCTTAATCTTCTAGATGCACTTTGTAGATTGTAATTTGGAGTTATTTTTCTATTTTTAATATTTCTCCCCAAAGTGTTGTTTAATCAGGACCCCTATCCTTACATAAAAGGGAAATTTGTAGATTTATACTTTGATTTGACTCACCTTAAGGTTGATAGCCATTTCATTGTTTGGATCTCATTTCCTGAATGAAATTAGAGAAATAAGTCCACCACACCCCCATTTTCCATTATTCCATTGTGGTGATTCACCCCATTTTTCTATCTTTCACATCCATACATAAAAGGTATCAAACATTAGTAGAACTTATGTCAACAACATATCCAACCCATAAATTACAATCACAAGCTCCATGTATCAAACCTGTCAACGAAGAACATTCACATCTAGGAACTCATAATGCATGGGTAATGTCAAATATGAAAATGATCAAGGCATACCAAATCTACCAATATCATCACATAGAAGTTGTAACCAATATTAGGTAGTACCAAGGATCATCCGCAAATATGTGTACAACCTGTAAATAAATTTTCTACAATCTAACTCACTACTAGTTTATATAGCTCTCCCAAGTTCTCTACACTCAACAAAAGAAATAGATCAAGGAACCTTCATGTTTTCACCAAATAAAAAATGAATAACACATGACCACAAACATAGTGATCACCATAGCTCCATACAAACCTCAAATCCAATGTCATGTGAATACAAACATCCTAGAAGAAGAACAAGACCAAAGAGAGAATCTGCAAATCAAAGCATGTAGCATGTCCTTCTACACACACCTCTAAATTCTAAATTGTATCAAGTATGATCTCCTTCATAACCCAAAATAAAAATCCTCAAGAACACCCAACCATTCAATATCCAACATCAAACAAAACATATATATCTCATAAATCAACATGGATGTAAGCCTCTCTGAACAAGAAAGGTCAAACTCAAATCCATTCCCAAATCAAGAAATAAGCCCAATAATATCTCCTACACTCCTCATCAATGAATGAAATTTTAAATAAACTCATATGCACAAGGAGATGAACATTCTAAATACTCCTCAAATGATCCCTCCAAAATTAGCAAACTAAAGCTCAAGATCAATATCCATGAGAAAACAAAGTAAAAAAAATAAAACATCTAAAAATAAGGATGGGAAATACTTCTCATATGACTATATTCCAAGTAGACCAAGAGTGGGGAATGAGAATGCTCCTCTAGGATAACCAAGTCATCACAACTCACTCCAAAAAAAATATCCTACATATGTTCATCTTGAACTTGTGTCCATATCTATAGTGAAGGCTCATTGGATTTCTTTTTGAAACCTCTAAAGATTAATCATCTCAAAAAATGTCTCTTATCCTAAGAGAAATACAATCTCACCCAAATCTCCAAGTATTCATGAGAACCTATAACTGATAAATCTATGATAAGATCCAAAAGAAACATAAAACTATCATGAATTTACCAAGCACATGACCAATGTACTCAATACCAAGAGAACCAACAAGACCATTATCAAGGTTCCAATCATGAAATTAGGGACACATCATGACATCATGGTTTCACATCTCCTCAAAAGAATATCATATGATCCAAGCAAAAATAATTTCTCCTAAGATCACCTTTATCATGTCAAAAATCCAATTAGTATCAAGAGTAAACCAAGACATAATACCAAACCATCCTCTTAACAAGGATCACTTGTCAAAGTCAACAAGTCATAAAATCAACACCTCGATCAAAGACTTCAAGAGTCCTCCATGGATAACCAAGATGTCAACATCTCCAATCACATGAAAATAACCATCTCCTATCAATAAACCCCAAGATGTTAATGAACTCTCACTATAGAAAATAGGATCCAAGAGCTCCTCCATGACATCAATAACCATAATAGAAGATCATCCATCACCAAATGATGAATCCTTATCACTACCAAAGCTCCCATTAAACCACGATACTAAGATCTCCATGGAATTGTGATAACCATATCCTAAATGAAGATCATCCATGGTCCACACACACTCAACTACAATCCCAGTAGCTCTAAATAAGAAATCAAAACCAAGATCTCCAAACCAAGATACAACCACGATTAAAACATCAGGAATATATCCAACACCACCAAAAATCATTGTTAAAATCTCCACTAAAATGTGTAACCAAGTTATCCATGACATTTTGATATCCAACATGCTACAAGTCCCAATAATTGACTATCCAAGAGCTCAACACATCATCCATCCTCTCATCTCAATGTAACATACCAATGCACAAATGAACATAGACAAGGCCAACTAACAAATTTTGCATCAACACTAAATCAATCTCATGGATATAGACAATCACATTCGGTTCATCCCACTAAAATCAATGTGTTAAAAATACCCAAACATTTTATAACTTGTAGATCCAAAACCAATAAAACATGCAAAATCAGCATCACATTAGTAACCTACTAGCTAGATATCAATGAAGATAATCTTGTTGACCTCAAGACTCAAACACAAAATCAACCAAAGATATTATTGTTGCAAGAATGAAGGTGTTGTCATTTATGTCAACCGGTCAATTGGTTATCAACTAGTTGTTGTTGTCATTAGTGTCATGGATGCAAGTTATTAGCTATATATGTCAAGGATATTGAGAAAATTGTATTGAAGGAAGATTGTAGGTATTCAATGGTTACTCCAAGTTTTCGTCTGGGTTTCAATTCTATGTGTGTGCAGTTCAGATATGTTGATCATGGTTATTGGAAGCTACTATATCCATGTTTTTGGTTTTTGATTCATTGTACAATGCAAGTTGTGTTTGCCAATTGTGAACTGTGGTTTTGTGTGTATCTGGTTGAGGTCCGGGAGAAATGTTGTTGGTTCAGATTTCTCTTTGGTAAATTCTTATGACTTGTGGTTCTATAGTTAAGTTGTTATGATTATGTTGAAGATAATTTTAGTATATGGAAGGTTCATGCTTAATTTTTCTATGTGTTTTACACTGGTTTGGCCGACCTTGTGTTAAACACTACCTTCAGAATTGATGAAGTGTGTTGGGACCTATTTGGGTCCTCATCAAATGTGTGTTTGGGTCGCCCTCATTCTAATTCCACCCTAGGATGTTTTGGCGCTAGCCTAATTTGAATTCATTTATGAATGGGAAACTTTGGATATGTTTCAAAGTTGAAGATGGTATAAATATAGGATGAGTTAGTGGTGAAATATGTACAAAAATTAAGTGCAAAGAAATAGAGAAGATAGATGTGAAATAGATGTGAATCATTTGGTGTGTGTGATGTGAGTGTGGCAGATCAGTGCGAAGTCTAAATGTTGAGTTTATGGATATAGTGAGTTGAAGGTGTACTCTATCATTCATGCATGTCTACAAGTGGTTGTGCAAATTGTGGTGGAAATCTCTATTACATTGAGATAGTTTACTCTTTGTAACATATCTCTTCTATCTTCTTTGTATCTCTATGGCAGTGAGTCTTGATCCTGATAGTGAGTCCTTGTTTTTGGCAATGAGCCTTATTTCTCATGTAGTGAGCCTTTGTAATCGGTTTTGATATTCTCTATAGTGTGAGTTAATCCTCACAATGGATTTTCCCTTATTGGGTTTTCACATAAATATGGTGTTGTGTTTGTGTGATGGTTTTTAGTTTATACACTTACACTTAAAGTTTAATCATTTTAGTAGAGTAAAGAATTGTGATTGATCTAAGTTCCGGTGAATGTTTTAAAAGGTTAAATTTGTTACAACTGATTCACCCCACCCCCTCTTACTTGTCTTGTTTAAAAATTGGTATCAAAGCATGGTTCCTCTAAAGAAGAGCTTAACCACTTAAGGAAGGTCTAGGATGGTTGGAAAAGTTACTCATGATTATCTGAGGTTTGATGGAACTAATTATTCTATCTAGAAAATATTTATGGAAGAATATCTAGAGTACTATGGATATGATGTGGAGAAAGCTTACAAGAATCCTTACACTCCTCCTACTAATGTTCGAAGTACAACTGATGAGATCAAGGCACATGAAGCAAACAATAAAGCAAAGTACATTTTGAAGAGTAGTCTTGTACTTTTGAGTTGATTAAAGTTCAAAATCTAAAGACTACTAAAGAAGTTTGGAATGCTCTATAAAAGGAACATGAAGGTGATGAAAGGGTCAAAGAGGAAAAATTGTAGAATTTGGAGGCACAGTTTGAGCTCCTACATATGTCAGAAGATAAGAATGTTAAAGCTTATGTACAAAGATTAGATGAGGTAGTAGCTAGAATGCAAGGACTTGGTGCCATTATAGACGAATCCAGGATTGTAAAGAAGATTCTTAGAACTCTCCCTAATGATTATAGTGAAAAGGTATGTGTTATTGAACAAATTATAGATTATAAGACTTACACTAAAGATTAGTTGTTGTGATCTTTGATATCTTATGAGATGAGGAAGTCAAATTTGAGAAATGGATTCAAATCAGAGACTGCTTTTGAGGCTACAAAAGCTGAAGATCCGGATGAAGTTTTGAAGTAGAAGCTAACTTTGTGAGAAGGATGAGGAAAGGCTCCAAAAATTATGAAGGTAAGTTACCCTTTAAATGCTTTATTTGTGGAGGAATTGGTCATTATGTTGCAAGGTGTCCAGAAAGAGCTAAGAGGAATAAACAAAAATGAGAAAGAAAGAAAAGGTAAAATGATCAATAGAGCATATTATGTGAATGAGGATGCTAGTATATCTGACATGGAATCTAATTATGAAGATCATTATGACAATGAATGCTTGTTCTTGGCTATAAAATATAAACCTACTTCTACTAATTCTAAAAAATAGTGAAGGAATGTCGTCCAGAGAAGGAGAAAAATGAACATACTATAATCTTCAGCCCTACATGATAAACAAGAAAAGAACTATTGGTTGTTGATAGTGTTTTTCACATCACATGACTAGAGATAAGAGTAAGTTTGTTAAACTTGAAAATTATGATGGCGGCTTAGTTATGTTTGGAGATGATACTGGTGCTAAAATTTGTGGGATAGGTTCAGTAAGTTTTGATGGAAAACATAATACTAATGATGTCTACTATGTTAAGGGTTTAAGGCATAATATTTTGAGTGTTGGATAGATGTGTAGTAGAGGATATAAACTTGTATTTGAAGATGAAAGATGTTTGATCAAGAAAGGATTTGAAACACTGATTGTTGTAGGAAAGAAATATGAAGGAAATATCTATCAACTTAAGGGTGCTAATGGATGATGCTTTATGACTTAGATCAATGAAAATTGGTTTTGGCATCGGAGAATGTGTCATATGAATTTTGATAACTTGGAAAGGATTACAATTGTGGAATAACATGAAAAGGATGAGCAAGAGAAGCAAAATGAAGAAAATGAAAGAGAAGAAGAAGCTCTGGTGGTGTCTCCTAAGACACCTATATATGTGTAGAAGAATCATTTAGAAATCTAGATCATTGGAGACAAAACAAAAGGAGTATTGACAAGAAGCATGGTTGTTGTTGGTGAAGGAAATCCGTGTTTAATTTCTGAGATTGGACCGAAGACTATAAGTGAAGCATGTAAAGATGAACTTTGGATGGAAGCTATGAAAGAAGAACTTATGTAGATTGAGAAGAATCAAACTTGGGAATTGGTCCCAAGATCAACAGAAAAAAAAATTATTGGTTCTAAGTGGGTAAATTTAGAAATAAGTTGAATGAGAATGGAGAAGTGATTAGAAAAAAAGAAAGGATTGTGGGTAAAGGTTACTCACAAGTAGAAGGCATAGATTTTCAGGAGACTTTTTTTCTGATGGCAAGAATGGAAGCTATAAGGATTTTCTTAGCATTTTTTGCTCATAAAGATTTCAAGGTCTATCAGATGGATGTCAAGTCTGCATTGTTGAATGGTGAGATAGAAGAAGAGGTCTGCATGGAACAACCAGAAGGATTTTAGTTGTCAAATCAATCGAATATGGTGTGCAGATTGAAGAAAGATTTATATGGATTGAAGCAAGCTCCTAGAGCTTGGTATGCAAGATTAGACAAGTATTTGATTCAGTAAGGTTCAACAAAGGTATGGAAGATAGTAATCTATATTTTAAAATTGAAAATGAAAAAATCTTGATTATGGTTGTATATGTTGATGAAATTATTTTTGAGGGAAATGAAACTATGTGTAAGATGTTTGCAAAAGATATGCAAAATAAATTTGAAATGTTGATGTTTAGAGAGATGAATTTCTTTGTTGGGCTTCAAATTAATCAAACGAAGAAAGGAATTTTTATTTCACAGTCTAAGTCTATGAAAGAGATGTTGAAGAAGTTTGGGATGGATGGTTTCAAACTACTATGCACTCCTATGGTGACTGGTTGCAAATTACGTAAATATGATTATTCACCTAAGGCTAATCAAAGAAAGTATAGATCTATGATTGGTGGACTATTGTATTTCACTACTACTAGACTAGATATTATGTATGTTGTTTGTCTTGTGGCTAGATTTCAAGATCCTAAGGAAACACATGTTGCTACTGTTAAAAGAATATTTAGATATTTAAATGGAACTTCAGATTATGGGTTATGGTATCCTAGGGATACTGAATTTACACTAAGTGCTTATACGGATGTATATTGGACTGGATGTGTAGATGACAGGAAATGTATAAGTGGTGGTGCATTCTTTCTTGGTTACAGATTGGTGGCATGGTTGAGTAAAAATCAAGATTCAGTTTCTAATTCTAATGTTGAAGCTAAGTATATTGTTATTGCATCTTGTTGTACACAATTTCTATGGATGAAACAAACATTGAAAGATATCACAGTGATGTATGATGATCCTATTTCCATCTTTTGTAATAACACAAGTGCAATTAACATTTCAAATAATCGAGTGATGCACTCAAGGAAAAAGAATATATCTATCAGGTATCATTTCTTTAGAGAGAAGGTTGTGGAGAATGAAGTAAAGCTTGAGTATGTCCCTATGAAGAATTAGATTGTTGATATATTTACAAATTCTCTTCCTAATTATACTTTGGAGTATCTCTAACAGAAGTTAGGGATCATTGTCCCTCCATTCTTGAACTAGATGCATATGGAGATGCATCAATCTAATGGATCTATGGATCTATCTTTCTTTTGTACTGATGTTCTAATGGCTACCTCTCAAGGGAAGCAAGTAGTATCATGTGTTGTCATTGTATGAGTATTTTGTTTCTAATGTCAAAGGAGAAATCAATGTAAAAAATATTTTTCCTTTGTCATTTATGTCAAAGGGAGAGATGAGAGATGATGTGAAAAGATAGAGATGTTCTACTAAGGGGGAGAAACAGAAAGCAAAATCATAAGTGTATTCAACAGCTTGTATGTTGTCTTTGATGGTTTTTCACATCATGTGTTGCCATCAATGACAAAGGGGGAGATTTTTGCAAGAATGAAGGTGTTGTTATTGATGTCAACTAGTCAATTGGTTATCAATTGGTTGTTGTCATTAGTGTCATGGATGTAGTTTATTAGTTTCATATGTCAAGGATGTTGAGAAAATTGTATTGAAGGAAGATTGCAAGTATTCAATGGTTGCTCTAGGTTTTGGTCTGGATTTTGCTTCTATGTGTGTGTGGTTCAAATATGTTGATCATGGTTCTTGGAAGTTGTTATATCCATATTTTTGGTTTTTGTTTAATTGTATAGTGCAAGTTGTGTTCACCAATTGTGAACTATGGTTTCATGTGTATCTGGTTGAGGTCTAGGAGAAATGTTGTTGGTCCGGATTTCTCTTTGGTAAAGTCTTATGAATTACGGTTCTAGAATTAAGTTATGATCGTGTTGAAGATAATTTTGGTATTTGGAAGGTTCGTGCTTAATTATTCTATGTGTTTTACATAGGTTTGGTCGACCTTGTGTTAAACACTACCTTCGAAATTGATGAAGCATGTTGGGACCTATTTGGTTCGTGTGTTTGGGTCGCCCTCATTCTAATTCCACCCTAGGATGTTTTGGCACTAACCTAATTTGAATTCATTTATGGATGGCCGACTTTGGATATGTTTCAAAGTTGAAGATGGTATAAATACATGATGAGTTAGTGGTGCAAGTTGTGCAAAGAGAGTTAACTATAAATAAATAGAGCAGATAGATGTGAAATAGATGTGAATCAGTTGGTGTGTGTGATGTGAGTGTGGTAGATCAGCGTGAAGTCTAAATGTTTAGTTTCTAGATGCAGTGAGCTAAAGGTGTACTCTATCATTCATGCATGTATGCAAGTGGTTGAGAAAATTGTGGTGGAAATCTCTGTTGCATTGAGATTTTTTTCTATTTGTAACATATCTCTTCTATCTTCTGTGTATCTTTGTGGTAGTGATCCCTTCAGGTTTTTATACCTATTAGACAGTGAGTCCTAATCAGAATAGTGAGTCCTTGTTTTTGGCAGTGAGCCTTATTTCTCAGGCAACGAGCCTTTGTAATCGGTTTCGATATTCTCTATAGTGTGAGTTAATCCTCACCATGGTTTTTCCCTTATTGGGTTTTCCATGTAAATCTGGTGTTGTTGTGTTTGTGTGATGGTTTTCAATTTTTGTACTTGCACTTAAAGTTTAATCATTTTAGCAGAGTTAATATTTGTGATTGATCTATGTTATGATGAATTTTTAAAAAGGTTATATTTTTTTACAATTGATTCACCCCCACTCTCAGTTTTCTTGTTCAAAAATTATTTTCCAAATAATTCCACAAACAAGTAACCATTATCAAGGAACCAAACAAACATCCAAGAGATAAAAACAACCTCCTTAAATTGAACCACACCACCTATAATCAACCACATGCATGATCATGTCATGTCAATACTAAAATTCACATGAACATCCATGACACCATAATCATCACCAATTTTATACCTGTAACCAACTCTCACCATACCAAGACTCCAAGTCTCTCACACATGTCAATCCATGTCCTTGAACCAAAGGACAACTTGTGTATCTATCACCATCAAAGCCCAAACTTTGAAAATACTTGTAAACTTGTATCAAGAATCAACAAATTTGATGATTTGTTGTACTTTCATCTAGATCTCATAAAAACATCCACTCTCTCAAGTTTTCACCTCTTGACTCACTTGGATGCTCACAAAATTATAACTTGAATCTTAGGCTCCTACAAGTGATCAAACAAGAACCAAAAATTTTGTACTCATCCAAGTGAAAAAAATACGTATACCGCTATATAATACTCTAAAAATTCTCTCCATTGAATATTTGAAATCAAAAATCCAATTTTTTACATGAAAGTTAGAACTAAAAAACTAATCTAGATAAATCTTAGCTTCATGGCACCAAAAACCATATTTTGTAGGTTCATCCATGCCCTATAATGTCACAAACTAGTTTACCATTAATGCAAAGGACATTATTAAATCAAAGAAGGGTTTCTCTCTATATCTTGCAAGAAAACCCACACCATGGGTCACAATTTTAGGGTTGATTTGAGGAGAAATGATGCCCAATATGTACGGGAATCCTTTTAGTGTACCACTTCAATGATTTTTAAATTTAATAAATATTTTATGCCCCTCAACCCTAGGAAACTTCCATAGAGGATATAACAGTTAGGGTCTTCATTTTTCAAAGGGTTGGTCATTTCTTGGTCTTACACAACCAAAGTGTACAAAGCATTCTAGGGTTCCAAATCTACTTGTTTATTCATCCATGATATTGCATTATAAAATTTATGGAGATGTAGCTATTTGAATTAAATATTTTTCAATTAGATTTATCCTTGGCTAGAATTGGTTATTCTAAAACATTTTGAGTGAAGAGGTGTGACGGGTTCCTCCTTTTTGAATTTTTCTCTCATGATATTTTCTAGTGCAATTGTAACATAATTTGATAAGTCATGTAACACTTTAATTCAATGATTTTTTTTTGTAATGGTATTAATTTGGGAAAGGATTATTATGTAGATTTGATTGCTAGGCATCATACCTCTATTTTTATTTCTAATAGTTGAGTTTGACTCTATAAACCATATGAGATACTTGAGAACCTTAACCCTTCATTAACTTGAAATGAATAAAATATTTAACTATTAGCTTAGGATTAGAAAGTATGTTTCTATTAATTTTATGATTCATTATAATATCTAGGGAATATCTAAATGATAACTTGAAAATAATCATCTTGAGAGAATCATATTTTACATGTGTATATAAACTTGATGGAGGTCATATCAGTGGATACTTCTGGACTAGTGAAAAAAATTGGGATCAAAGACTACATTTAGGCACCACTGTAATTTATTTATCATGTATATCTTTCGTTGAGACAAAATCCTTCTTTAAGGATATCTCTAGGAATAACCTATTGGGCCTAGTTAAGCTAAAAGTGAAGGGGAGTTTAACCACTCTCAACAATCGATATCTTCTGCTTCACACTTTTTGATGAGCACATTTTTTCACCCTCAAGAATGGAATATCCCTATTAGAGTAATCATTTATTAGCTAATAGTTAATTATTAGTCCAATTTCACTTTATGCACTTAAGTTAAACTTGGGAGTATTCTTTTATTTTAGTAGTTTGAGTTATTATTAGATCATTATATATCCTCACACAGGATGTTGAAATTTGCCATGATAGAATCCCTTTATAACCTAGGGTTTTCTCTTATACGCAATCTCCTTCATTGTATTATTTCACTTTGTAAGTTTTTCTTTTTGAGGAAATAAGAAATTATTATTTGTAACTCTCATGCATGGAAGGTGTTCTCATTTGTGTTTTGGTCTTTCTTTGTGTGTATTTTCACAATTTCAACAAAGTATCAAAGTGTGGACTCAACAAACCCTTTCTCCATTTTTGAGGGTTTTTTCTCAACAAGGGTTACAAAACAAAAATTAGGAATCTTCATAAAAAAAATTAGGTTTTTAGCTTGGACATTTTTCTGATGTGTGTTGGAGTAAAATAGATCTCACCCTTGCATTCAGGAGGTTGAACATATATATTTTGACTATAAATTTTCCCACATTAAGTATCAGGAGTTTTTAAGGAAAAAAAATCATTTGGGAGGCCATACGACCCCCCAAATTTTGTATTGTATGACATTTACAAAAAAAACACAATTTAAAAAGGGCATGTCACTCACACAATGGCTAGCCACTAGGCTACACCACCATGGTAGTGATGCCAGTAAAAGGGGCACTTCTAAGCATCTTGGCACCACTCATTAGCTTGCAACATGGTCACATCAATGA
The DNA here is from genome assembly GCA_007258455.2 of Sequoia sempervirens. Classification (NCBI taxonomy): domain Eukaryota; kingdom Viridiplantae; phylum Streptophyta; class Pinopsida; order Cupressales; family Cupressaceae; genus Sequoia; species Sequoia sempervirens. Next base: position 151,084,352 of record VDFB02358134.1, on the reverse strand, counting down.
CCACAAGGCCTACTTTAAGCTCTAATGAGCTTCCAATAGCCAATCACAAGATTTATGGGTGACCAATCTCTTAAGAGTTCAACCCCACATGTCTTTAACACTTTCTCAGGTAATACATGTGACCATAACTTCACCATGCAAACCCCCTGTGTTAGCACTTGGTCACTCATGTGACCAAGGGGTTTTTTTAGCCCCTATATTGGCCTACAAACCAAATTATGTAGTATTTACAAAATTAGGTATAATATTTTCCTCCATTATTCTTTTTTTGCAAAAAAAATGTCATTGGAAAGCTAGTTCCAAGCTCATTCTAGTGGTGTAGCTATTTTTTCCTTATTTTTCTCCAAGAATTTTCTATAAGTTGTTGAAGTTAGATCTTCTTGTTTTCTCTTTTGAGGTCACAACTTGTTCATACAAAATTTATTTTTTGTGAGTAAATAGGCATTGGAAAGGTCTTTCAGTGACCTACACAAATATGTACTCTATTTTTCTAGAAAATTCACTAGGTCCACAAATATTTCTCTAATGCGATATTTTTTAAATATTTTTTGCACTCAAAGTTTCATTAGGGTTTGGTTTTTCTTGTTGTAGGGGCTAAAACTTTTGCTTTCAATATCTATATATATCATATAATAGCAACACTTTCCCATATAATTTTTTGAAAACCACAAACACTATGGTAGATACATCTTTAGTTGAATATCTTATGCCACACAACTATCATATTTGGAAAGCTCATATGACCATATTGTTGATTTCTAAGGGTTTATGGTCCACTTTAGATGAAGAACAATGGATATTGACTCATCAATTTGAGATACTTTAGCATAGGAACAAGATGGATGAGGCTATAAGACTGATTTCACTATAGGTTTCAAATAGTCTCCTATTTTATATTGATTCTTGCACCTCTCCTACGGATATGTGGGAGAAGTTCAAAAACCTTTTTGGCACCATTATTGAGTTTCGAGCACTTTATATTGATGTAGAATTGACTTCACCTATACCTAATTATTTCCTCTCCATTAAGGACTTCTTGATGAATTTTAAGTCACACAAATCACTCTTGCAGAGTTGTGAGAAGAATAAAACTGACAAAGAATGTGTTTTCCTAATCTTGTCTAAGCTTCAAGGGACATTTTAGGTCCGCTCTTCTAATTTATGCTCTACTATAGATGTGTTGGGAAATGCATTTACCATTCCATATTTTTATTTTTTTGTGAGTGTTTGGCTCCTAAATAGGAAATTTTGACTCAATTTTACTCTCTTTTTGGTTCCAAAAAGCAAGCATTAGTAGCATAAACATCGAAAGGGAAAGATAAGAATAAACAAAATACCAAGATAAATACTTCAATGGGTAGTGAGTGTTCCTCCAAAAAATCTCTAAATTCAAAACAAAAACCTCAAACCACTCCTCAAAATGATAAATCTTCTAAGTCTAGTGAGTCTTCCTCCAAGATGAAGAAGAAATTAGGTGAATCTTGTAGTTTTTATGGTAAAGAGGGACATCCAATCACTAGATGTTGGAAGAGATTAAAGGAGCTTCGAGCAGATCAAAGAGGCGCTCACAACCGCTCCTACTCTCACTAATCCAAACTTTGACAAAGATTTCATCCTGTATGCTATTGGAGGAGTTGATACAGTTTTGGCTATGTTATGCCAGCAAAACAATGAAGGCTCTTGGAGCAGCCTGTTGCGTTTTTTAGCCAAGTTTTGCATGACTATGAGGTAAAGTATTCTTTTTTTGAGAAACATGTTTTTGTTGTTGTAAGAAGTTTGAAGAAGTTCAGACACATGCTGTCAAACAACAAAGTTCATTTGTTGGTAGCTCATTCGACTGTTAAAGATTTTCTGCTTAACAAGGATATTAATGATAAGTGTGCCGGTTGGATCACTAAAGTGATGGAGTTCAATGTTGACATAAAAGTAACCAAGCTCATTAGAGGCAAAGGCTTGTGTGAACAGATTGCTAGAAGTGAAGACAACAGCTTAAAAGAGGCTGTAGATACTGAAACAATGTTAAATAATGATGTTTTAAGTGTTGTTCGAGCACCCCCTGCTACATGGTTGCAGCAGATGATACATTATCTACAAACTGGTGAGTTCCCCGAAGGCTTGGTCAGAGCAAAAAGAAGGTATTACAGATTACAAGCCATCCCTTATGCAGTTATTGATGGCATTCTTTATAGGAGGGATTTCCAGGGTGTTTTATTACGTTGCATTCAGCCTGATCAAGTTGACAAGCTACTAGCAAAGTTCCATGACGAACCTTTAGGAGATCACTTCGCTGCAAGAACAACAACTCTGAAGATTATGAGAGCTGGTTATTACTGGCCAAATTTATTTAAAGATACTATTGCATGGGTCAGAAAGTGTGGGAAATGTGCATTATTTGCTGGTAAACAGAGGCTTGCGCCGCTGCCCCTGCATCCAATTCAGGTACAACAGCCCTTTGCTAAGTGGGGCTTGGATTTTATCGGCCCTATAAAACCGTCTTCAAGCGTAGGTCATAAGTGGATTCTTACTGCCACTGATTATTTTACAAAGTGGACCGAAGCTGTTGCTTTAAAGGAAGCAAACGACACTTCAGTGCTTAATTTTTATCAAGATCTCATCTCGAGATTTGGTGTTCCAGATTCAATCATTTCAGATAATGGTTTAGCTTTCATTGGATTAAAGATTTTAGATTGGTCTGTTAGAAATAACATCTATCTGAACACTTCATCAAATTATTATCCGCAAGGTAATGGTCAAGTGAAATCCACAAATAAAAACCTAATTCAGATAATCAAGAAGACTGTTGAAGATAACCAGAGAACGTGGCATGAAAAGCTGAAGCTAGCCCTTTGGGCTAATAGAATAATTCCTAAAAGAGCCACTGGTTGTTCACCTTTTGTTCTAACTTATGGCAGAGAGGCTAAGTTTCCTATTTCAATTGAATTGCCAACATTAAGTTATGTTCAGGAACTGGAGTTACTGAATGAACAACCTCTTGAAGTGAGGTTTGCACAGCTGGTTGAGCTTGAAGAGACCAGAAGAGAAGCTCTGAGACAGCTGGAAATACATCAAGCGCAAATGAAGAATGCTTTTGACAAGAGGGCGAAGCCTCGTGATTTCATTGTTGGAGATCTAGTTTTCAAGTGGAATGAATTTAAAAGTAGACTTAGACGACATTCCAAGTTCGATGCAATATGGGATGGGCCTTATGTAATTACGGAATGCAAAGAGCACAACGCATTCCAACTTTTGAAGATGATTGGAAAAGTGTTGTCTATCCTAGTGAATGGGATCCACCTCAAACACTACCTTTGAGATAGGTTATCTCACTGTTAGGTAGAATAGTTTGCAAATAAGTGTGTTCCGCACATTTCATTTCAATAGTTTGCTTTCTCTAAGCGCTGTTGCACATTGTTTGGTTGGCCATCAGGGCCTGTTAGTTTTCTTTCAGTTTGTTTCATTTTCTTGCTGCTGTTTGGAGTGTTGTTGTTCCTATTTCTGAGTTCACAAGAAGGGGCAGAATTGACTCCACGCCCAATGAATTGTTTTAAAGGCCACTAATCTATGCTTAGCAGGAAATCATATAGCGGAAATCGCCAAAATGTTACATATTTTTCACCTCAACTCAAATGGAGGAGCTGGTTGATTGTTATTTAACATTAAGTGGAATTGCAGTGTCATGTTTGAATGTTGTTTCGCATTATTATCATTATGCATCGAACAATAGTTATGCATTTTAAAGAAAGTAGGGTTTCAGAGTGCCATTCAGATGTTGCAAATTTTAAAGAAATACATAATTGAGTACATGAGCAAAATAGCATCTCAGATGCTTCTATTCATTTCGAAAGGAACTCATTTTTTTACAAGGCTTCATTTGATTTCACAATCAGAATGATATTACAACATTGCATGAAATGCATTTTCTTTTCAATCGAAAAGCAGAATTGAAATCAAATATCCACACAAGCCGTGGATATAACTGTGACTATTGCAACACATTTCTAATAGCACATCGCACTACTGAAGATGTAGAAAGGAAAACACATACGTGACAGATAATCATCATTGCCTGATTATCGACGTTCGATGTTGAATGGTGCACCTTGCCTTTTTGAGCTCCGTCGACCTATAAGAGGAAAAGAGGGGTGTCAATGGCTCTGATTATGATGTAACTTATATGATGCACCTACAATAGTACAACATACTATTAGCAATGCATTGAAACAATCAAATCCTATCAAGAGCAATATGAAAGAAGTTGAAGGAGAAGTAGCAATATCATGATCAACATGTTCTATTTTTTATGCTAACGTTGTTTGCTTCCCTATGCAGGTATAGGTAAATTCATGAAGCTGAACATTATTCGAAGACCAAGCATGTGGAGTAAAACGGGCTCCCACAAGGGTAGAGCCCGACATGCTGCCCTATTCATCAAATGGGCTGATTTTAAAGGATACTTCATTATATACATCGAATGAAATGAAATACAACTGAAGAGTAAAACAGAGAATCCATCAAGTAATGAAACCAACTATGCATTCATAACGATTAGAATTTCTTTCTGAAGGCTACAGGTGAACAGTGAGCTTAGTTCACTTAAAGAATTTAACTAAGTATATCTACATCAGAAATTGCTGAATAACTACATTTTCTGTGCTGATTGTAGTCATATGTCATGTGAGTTTCAATTCATCAAATCTCTTTCAGATAGTGAATAGGAATACATATGCCTTAATGTTTTGCTCCAATTTTCATCATCAAAGAGGACAGATCTTAAGAGTAGTTTGTGCAGTGAGATATAAAAATGCATGAAGAGTACCATGTTGCTCAGGAATTCAAAAGACAGATAAACCCCTAGTTCCAGTTGATTGGTAAGTACATAGTGCATTATGAATTGAAATAATAAAGTGATCATTCCAGAATATTAAAGAAAGAGTAAGCTTTGTCTTTCTAGAATGAGTTATGAGTGCTCAGTTATGCATAAGAATTGGTGAATAAGGTGCAACCCATTATGACTCAATGTTTCAGCTAAGTCTTGCATAGGTGCTAAGGGAGGAAAAGCAGGAGTTCACTTTGGATCAATTGTGATTTGAGATCTTAATTATGACAATTTCTGTCTCAAGGGGATACCTGGATGCAGTAATGAACATCAGTGACACAATACCTGAATATGGAGTACTGGTTATTAGAAGCTACAGCAGGGACAGTGAACTCATTCTGGTTGGGATGGTGCCTCAAACGGGATTGTGTATCAATGATTAGTGGAGGACAGCAATCAAATTTGATACACATCCATTATGTTTCCAGTGGGTTACAAGTGTCAAAGTAAGACGTCATTTGTAATAGGTCAAGCCATGAATTAGATACAACAAATGTGTAGGATTTTGATCATTTTCAGTTTACTCCGTCAAGGTCTTGTCAGAACAGTAAGGTAAAGTTTATGTCATATCTATAAGATGAGCAACAGAATACAGTTGGAGACCATAATGGAATGTTCAATTTCGAGCTTAATACATATATGAGGTTTAAATTCAAGAAAGGTCTTTCAGGATCTTGTGGACATCACGGAGAGTCATACTGACTTTCAATAAATTTACACTTTTCTGCCAAGATTCTAAGTACTTGGTAAGTATTCTCAGAATGTGTATTGGATGTTCTCCTTAAGAATAGTCTACAGCTCTGTGTCAATGACAGTTCTGTGAATCTATCTCAGGTGTTATAACTATCAAAGGAGGTTACAGAAATGCCAATATTGTTTTTCAGTTACAGCTATCTGTGTAAGTATCTTTCCTGAAAGGAATAAATGCAATGAACTGGTGGTCAATTTCTGAAGAGAAATCAGAATAGAGACATTTTCTTCAGAATATACAAACTTTTGTTTCAGGACTACGAAATAAAACTATGCTCAATTATCCATGGTACCCACATGTGGGTTTTCATTCTAGGTACAAAAAGTGTAATAATTTACAATACCCATAAATATGCAGATTTTTGTGCTAGGTCGAGCTTCAGAAGAAAAGGAAATGTTTTTTCTTTAATAATCCCATATACCCACTTTTAGGGTTAGCTTCAAAGTGCAGAAAAATCAATTACAAAGATAACCCATGTGAAATCTGGAGTTAAATAGTAGAAATATGGAGCAAATGTAAGTTCTCTGAGTTGGGTCGAAATAAAGAGGAATAGATTCAATTTTATTCAGCTTTCTGTGATACCCACAAACAGAAATTCTTTTCAAAAGACACAATAGTAAGTTTTTTGTTCTGGGTCGAGCCTGAAATCTACAAAAATGCTTCCTACAATGCATATTTGGCACGGCCTGAATATGGCCAGAAATTCATTAGCAAGGAAGAGGTTTCCTTTAAGTCTCTGGAGAGAAAAATGTAACGAAGGAAAATTACCAGTTTAAATTTCTGATGGAGCACTCAAGCTACGGCCATAACTTTCTGTTTAGTTTCCCAAGGCATGATTTTGAGTTTTTGAAGGGCAGTCGAGCTCTTATGGTGAGAATGATACACGGCAGTGAGCACAAGAAACACACAAAAATGCAAAATAAAGACATTAGAATGTGTTCACCACGGCCTCAAGGCCAAAATAGAGGTTATGAAAATCATTAAATAAAGCTTACCTCTGCACAGTAAAGGAAAACAAGAGTACAAGTCGAGCTTTCATGGAGCGAACTGCAGATTTCAAGCTCGAGCTCGTTGTGGCCAGAGGAGAGCAAGTACAAGGAAAGGTCAGAAGAGAAAACATAACAGTCTGCGGCCTTAGTGGCCTGCTTTTATTCAATAATGAAGCGAAATCCATGATACAAATGGCACAAATCTTACCCACTGGAGTCTCAGATCTCTAGAGTACGTGGAATAGTTCTTCTAAGCATTCAAGCTTGAGTTTGATAGAGTCATGGTGGCGGCAGAGCTCTTTCTTGCAAATAGAGTGTGAAAGTGAGTGATCATTAGGGTTTGACCTTGTTTTGATCAAACCCTAATTCAATCCATCATCATCCAGAATGTTCATTTAAGGCACGTGGAGGATATCAAAGGGAGGTCAAAACTATAATTTATTCCTTATGTATTTATTAAGGTCTGAGTTCAAAGCTTATGTGAGTGGGGCCGAATCTTCTTTGCTAGGTCAAAGTTTAAGTCTTTTGGACTTTTCTTTCCTTAGTGTTTTGAGGGCTTTGAATATTGAATATTTGAATATGGGTTTATGCCCTAGGTTGTTATTTTAAGTATGGGGAAATTATGAATACCCTATGCCAAGGGTCAATACTTCTTTAGGGTTTTTATTTTTGATTGATTTTGAAGAAATCAATTATGGAGTTGATAGGAATATGATATTATGTAAATGTTTTTTTATGATTTTTGAGAAAATCAAAATGTTGTAATGGAGAAATAAGGAGATTTTCTTTTTGAAAAAGATTTCCAATCTTTAGGTTGCAAAAATAGGCAAATTGTAAAAATATGCATCTTGTAAAGCAGAAGCATAAAAGTGATATTCTATGAATTGCTTTATGTTTTCTTGCTATTTTTAGCAGATCTTTTATTGACTTTTCCTCTTGGTCGGATTTCAGACTTCTCTTGGAGAGATAAGGTGTTTTTTGTGCTTTTAAAGTGGTTTTAGCCTATTTTTAGAGGCTTCACAGGTTCATCATAAAAGCATTATGCTTTTTTCTGCTTTTAAGTAGTTTTTGAGTTTGTTTGAAGCTTTTTTCCTTGAGCTTTTTTCTGAGCTCGGATTAGGGTTTCCTTGAGAGTTCTTTTGATAGACTTAGTCTTTCAACTCTCCATTCTCAGCAGTATAGATAAGAGTTCTTGCTCTTATGCATTTTTTAGCTTGTGAACATTGTACTTAGTTTTGACAGATTGACACTCTTTCAGTTCCAATAATACAGCAGAGTTTTGCTTTCCACTTTCTTGTCTCAAGACTGGTAACAGCAGTTTGATATTTTGTGTATTCAAGTTTGAAACCTTAATGTCCTGTCTTTATGAGTTCTTCTGCACAATTTTTCATGTTTTCAGGTTATATGTTGTATTCAAAGTTCTGAATCTTCATATGAATTAATGATGAAATCATGTATTGGTGAGATTGTAGGAATCATTGTAGTGAAGGGATTGTTATGAGTGGCAGATTCCAATCTTCTGTCAAAGGTTTAATCAATCATCAGTTAGATTCAGATTTATTTTCAGTTCATCTTTTATCCCTTTTCCCCTGGAATTTTAGAATAGGATTTATCATTCGGAGAACTAGCTCACTCTGGAGATTCCTCTTTTGTGCAGATCACCCACATCTGAGAGAGGTTTCCATGTTTCAGTAGTTTGTTGAATATTGTATTCAGCAGGGTGCAAAACTATTGATAACAGGGCTTAGGTATTGTTCCAATATAGGGTGGTTTTCCTTAGGATGATATTCTTGTTCTTGATACCTCCACCAACCTTCTTTTAGTGTATCATATTAGCCAATCTAGAACTAGTAGGATAGTTGAGGTTACCCCACATGATGTAGTTATTCATGACCTTCGTGATCCTGATGTTGTTGTGGCTACTGAGCATGTTGATTCTTCGTCTTGTTTATACTGATTTGATGGTTGTGAAAGTTCATCTATTTAATGTTCATCCTTTATATCACATGCATACACTATGAGTAAGCTTTGGCATGAATATTTTGGTCATGTCAATGACAGATATCTCCAAAAAATGAGTACATAGGCATTAGTGTTAGGTCTCCCTAATATTTCTTGTATCGATTGTGTTTTTTGAGGTTGTGCCCTTGATAAACATCATCAAGATTTTTTTTCCTACAAGCAGAACCACAATGCTAAGGCACCCTTAGATTTGGTACATAGTGACCTCATGTTATTTCTAACTTCTTCATTTTTAGGGGCCAAATATTTTCTCACATTTATTGATGACTTCTCCAAATGTGTGTATACACTCTTAAGTATAAGAGTGATTTCTTTGATTCTTTGAGGATCTTTAAGGAATTCGTGGAGTAGAAACATGGTCTTTCTCTCAGGAGGATATAGACAGATAATGGGGCGAGTATGTCAATCATGCTTTTAGGGACTTTTGTATTGAGCATGGTCTATAGCATCAACTTACAATTTCAAATGTACCCCTAAGCATAATGGTATTTTTGAGCAAAAGAACAAAAATTTATGAGAGATGGCCAACTATATGATTCAATTATGAGATAGGGATTCTTCTTTTTGGGTTGAATTAATTAATTATGCCAATTATATTCAAAAGAATATGCCTAATAAGGTATTGCAACATATAACTCTTGCAGAGGCTTGGTCCCATGTCAAGCCCAATGTATCTTCATTTAGAATTGTGACCAATGTCATTGTATAAGTTAACTACACCCAGTCCATAAAAATTTGAGGCATATTTAACCCACTAAGCATCAATCCCAATAAGATCATTCATCATAAACAAAGACAAATAATCCATTAAAACTAACATTCTAAATCATGAAAGCATGAAAAACCTCTAATCTAATACATTGCAACTTATCTTATTGGGGGAGTGGTGTTGCATTGATGTGGAATGGCCAACTTTTCCCAATCCCTTGGATAATGAGCTTGTTTCAATTAGTTTTATTGAAGAAAATTGATGAAACCATTGATAGATGTGTATGAAAACATGATTTAAAGCTAAATGAACATGATGCAATCTATTCTAACATGATTTATGCTAAGATGATCAATATGGGTGTATGCAAATCTACCCTAAATTTATGCAAGCTTCAAAAGATTAAAATCCTAATTAACAAATAAGCTAAATGTATGCATCTATGTTATCATGGAAGCCATTAATGGAAGCTAAGCTAATATGCAAGTAAATAAAGCTAAAATGATGTTAAATGTGAGTGCAAGTGAAAATTATTTTAACAACATAAGTTTGTTGTTAAAATATGGATCCATTTGTCTCTAAATAGTGCTTTATTTATAGGAAAGCAAATGAGAAATGAAGGGTTGAGATCAAAAAGGTCAATCAATGATCAAGGATGGAAGAAATTGGAGGCATGGATCATGGATTGTCATCAACCAGTAAGAATGCAGGATGGGATTTAATCAAGGGTTCACATTCCCTCAAACAAACACACTTTCAACTTGTCCAAGAGATCACAAGTTAACTTGCACAAGAGGTCACGAGTTAACTTGCTTAAGAAGCTAAGTAAGTTTGTTGAGAAAAAGGAATATTCCCCTTTTTCAAATGAGTGAGGAGAGAGAATATTCTTTGGAATATTCTCATGGGTGAGGAGAAAGGATATTTAGTTAATTAAAACTAAATTAAATGGTGCAAAAGGGGAAGGAATATTCCATGGAAATATTCCTTTCGGAGGAATGTGCAAAGGAGGAATATTCCCTTGTAAGTGGGGGAAATTAGATTTAATTGATAATTAAACAATTTTAATTATGCAATTAGGGGGATTAGAAGAATTAGATGATATTCATTAAATGAAATAATTTAATGAATGGGGAAAAGTTGGAATAACAATTAATTAAAGAACTTAGGGTTAGTTACTTAAATAAGAGGATTCAGGGTTTACATTAAATAGTTTGATTTATTTAATTTAACAAGATGAAGTGTTAGCATGAAAGGAGGGTGAATTAACCTGATTAGATGAATTAGGTTAATAGGTGAAAATGATTTCATTAATTAATTAGCTAGGCTAATTCAATTAATTAAGCAAAAAGATGATGGGTTTCAAGACGAAATGATGTTAGTTTAACTGATTCGAGTGTATGATATGGTTCAGGACATTTTTCAATGTCTACATTTTGCCCCTCTTTGAAGCAAGGCACATGCTGCTTCAGTTCAAAGACTAATGCCCTTTGAATGAAAAACTGCTACTTAAATCAAAAAAAAAATCATAATTTTTGGATGCCCCACTGCTGCCCCAGCGGAAGGAATAAGTTGGTTCCCTATCCCCTCGAGAAATCATGTGGAAATTTTGAATTTGGGGTTGATTTCTCAACAAAGGGTAAAAGGCTGCCCTAGGGGTCCAGAAAGGATCTGGGATGCAAAAAAATGCCAAAAATAGAAAAATGATGCAAAATAAGGTTCTGTTTGGCAAAATTGGTGAAAATGATGAAAAACCTTAGCTTCATGGTTAAATTAGGGAAAAAAACCCTAATTTTCCATCATAAATAGGTGAGGAAGGGTCACTTTCAATTCATTTGTGCATTCATACCTTGAGGATTTCTTATTTTCTGAGCTCTGACCCTTTGATGAAATGGTGCAACAAGTGCTCCCATGACACATTTCTGACTAGATTCGAGAGTACCAGAGGCTTTTAGGTGCAGGACCACCAGCATGTGATTTAAAACTTGATTTGAAATTTAACTTTTTGATGCATTTATTGCTTTTTGAAATTTAGAGTTTGGCGACGTCGCTCTAAAGTGATGCTATTTTTAGAATCGATGATGCTAATTTGAATTTTAGCGACGCATATGTGAATTGTGACATAGTTCAAATTTAGAATTAGGGTTTCTAATTTTAAATCATGATGCATATGTGTATGGCAACGCACTTCTTGATTTAAAAATTAGGGTTAGGGTTTCTCCAAAGCTAAATCATGATGCATGTGTTTTTAGCAACGCAGCTTGTGATTTGCAATTTAAATGTCTCGGGCATCACTATTTTGAAGTTTGAATTATAGCAATGCTATTGCAAATAGCGACACTATTGTCATTTTGGGGATGAAAATTCTAAATTTATCCAATTTCTTTTTAATTTTTATGTTGTGCACTTCGTGGGTGTAGGAGGTCATTCCACCTTTGATTTCCTACAAGCACCAACCCACAGTTTTGTCCAGACTTGGTGATTTATCTAAGTTGCAACAAGAGCACTTGGGGGAGATTGGAATGTGGTATGTTGCATACATGCCCATCGTCCGGACACACCTAGCGATGATAACAACGTTGTGCAAGCGATGGCACAGCGAGACCTCATTGTTCCATCTTCCCATAAGCGAGGAAATAGTGACACTATAGGATGTATGGAAGATATTGCATTTGTCGATACATGGAAAGTGGGTGATCTACGACTTTGATGTCAGCTATAATGCATGCCATGAGGTGATGGAGCTAGAGGACATCGTTCTAGTCACTTCCCATATCAACCTCAAGATATATAGAGGTCAAGTTCCCACTTTTAGATTGATCATTGGAGCTATCATCTCAGGCTTAGTTGCTCCCAATCGACAGAGTAGAGGATTTAGTCTGGGATGGGTCCTAGCTTAGCATAGGATGTTGTTTCAAAGGACCCAGTTTTCATGGGCGTGTTGAGTGTCCAAGATACTAATAGGGGAGGTAAATCAATATCTTCTTAAACTTACTGAAAAAATACCATCCAATAACTCTGATGCATATAACAGTGAATATAAATAAGAGCATTAACATCACATGAAATCACAAAACACATGAACACCGGGATTTCTACATGGAAAACCCAAAATGGGAAAAACCACGGTGAGTGTTAGCTCACAATATAGTATAACCGGTTATAAGATATTACAAAAATGGGGTGGCTCACTACTAGGACTCACTATCCAAAATTAGAGGCTCACTGCCTACACAATTACAATGACAAAATGGCTTACAGCCAGAAAATGAACTAATAATGTACACCTAACAAGTGTTGATTTAGTTCCAATGAAGCTTAGTAAACTGAATTGACACACTTCATCATATTTTCACTTCTTCACATTCACATTCACAACTCCATCATCTATATCAATCTTAAGAAACTATCCAATATATATACCTAATTCATCTGCCAGCATCAATTAGGTTGGCCTAATTAGATGCAACTCTTATTCATCAAAAATACCAACTATCAGCTTCAGGCTAAAATCTTTCCAAAATAAATTCAAATGCTCAACACACTACATCATTTCAGCAAGGACCTAAGATAGGTCACACATATATCCACAAAACAAAGTTAATTCACCATTACATCATCTATCCATTAGGTTGGCCAAAGATAGACCTAATAGAAAAATTGTAATTAATAGAATAATGTCGATACACCATACGAGCATCTGAATATGTGAAATTGTGAATGTACATGCTCCCAACATCCATACACCAACTTCCAAAACCACAAGCAACAATAATCAATATCAAACTATTGCAGACCAAAATACCAGAGGATGTAAGCTTCATACCAGTTCAGCTGCCAGTCCAGAATACTGGATCAAATTTAGACTTAATCTTGTAGTTGCAACTCATATAACATGGTGAAATCATTGACAACACAAAACAAAAAAATGAGATGTTAGTCTTCATTCTTCCAACAATCTCCCCCTTTGTCATTGATGGCAACATGTGCCAAAACAAAACAAAAATACAAAACCTCTTATGTACAACACTTCTCTCCCTATCACCAGTATTTCATCACTCTTCTCTCCCCCTTTGACATCAAGGACAAAGGGTAGCACAACAAAAAATATGAAAACAAGAAAAAAAAACATTAACTAGAGGATGGTGAGCCTTGAAGCTCCTTAAGAATACCTTGCCATGTAGATTTACCATTCTCCCAACTTTTCTTTGCAGCAATCAACATCTTGTTCAAGGATTCAAAATCCATCAGACTTTCCTCTACTTCATCTGGAGTACCAGGAGTCAAATTTATCTTTCCAAGTTCCTATGTGCTTTCCAAAGCATTGGAAACTAGGGTGTACTCCATTCTCACAAGATCACCTAACTAACCAAATTTCCTGATGATTTCTTCCTTTTGCTTCTGTAAAATAAAGAATTTATCTCTATGAGCTAAGATAGCATTCCAAGTTGATTTGTCTCTATCCTTGGATGTGTTGTAGGTACCAAAGATAGTAATCAACTGGGACTCAATGGATTCCATAACATTTTTAATGCTATGAGTGGCATCCAACCACTTCAAACAAAAGGAAAAAACAACATTAGCTTCATTCTCACAGATTTGCATAAATTCTAGATTTTTCTCAACATTAGTGTGTGCCAAAGCACACTTGTCATGCAATGCCAATAAACTTTTCTTTTCCAACTTCTCCTCAACCTCTTGTTTAGTCTTCTCTCCAAGATTGGAGGCATAATCCTTAAAGGATTCCAATAATAATCTCATACTTTCTACTGGAGTGAGAGATGTATCAATTGAAGTACCGAGTGTTGTCTCCTGCAATGCCTTAAGAGCATCTTCAATCATTTATGTTCCTTTCTGGTGTGTCTCTAGAATATCCCTTCTACCAGATGCATGCATTATATCTCCTAACACCATCTTATGCATAGGAAAAAATTTATCTAAGTACACGTAGCCTTGAATCATAGGAATTTGTAAGAGCTCTAGAGGAATCACCGACCAGAATCTAATTTTCTTGGATAGGAAGCCCTTCAACACATCATCACTAGAGGAGGATTCTCCGAGAGATCTTTGAGATTCTACAACTTGCTTTATACTTTCTTCATTCTTCCTAGATTCCTCATTTTTCTCTTCTTCCTTATTTTTCTCTTCTTCCTTCTTTTCTTCTTCCACTTTTTTTTTTCTTCTTCTTTCTCCTTTTCTTTTTCTTCTTTACCCTTTTCATCTTCATCCTTTTCTTCATCCCTATTACCTTCATTATCATTTATTTTACTTTCACCTTCATCTTTCTCTTCCTCAGCATTATATTTACCATCATTATCCTTTTCACCTTCAGTGTGCTCCGAAGGAGCATCATCATGCTTTTCAAGCTTAGCTTCACCTTCATTCTGCTTCTCCATTTCCAAAGGATCATTTTCCAATCCTATATCATTTTTAACACCAATGTCTACAGAAATACCTACATCACCTATACCAAGAGGAATATCTTCCTCAACATTTTCAACAGAAACATCTTCATCAGTTTTAAGCATACCATATTTCTCTATTGTATCTTGGATCACTTTTGCAATTTCCTTCTTAATCTTCTTTATTTCCTTTTTATCCCTATTCATCAGAATATTAACCCTTTTCTTCATTCGGAACATATCTACACATATTTTTTTAGAGTTTCCAGATCATCTGGGGTCATAAAAGACCCAATTTTATCAAATGCATCATTCCTGATTTTCTCTTCAAATTCAACAACCTCTGATCTCATTTTCTTTAGGGCTACCCACATTTTCTCAGGCACATCTTTCTTCACATCATCCCACTTAACTTCCAAGATGATAACATATTGAATGACAACTAAGATTAATGTTTTCTTATCCTCTTTTCCAACATGATCATAATATTTTGTTGTAGGCTTCAACATGTTTTCAAAATGTAATAAAGAATTGAGATTTGCCTCTAATTTGAAATGAGGGCTAGGACTTACCAGAATGTCCTTTCATTCTCCCTGGTTCGGAGAGGCTTCTTCAACCACCTTGGCTTTCTTCAACTTCAGTTTGGTGTGTACATGAACACCAAACTCCTATTCTTCCCCTTCATCAGAAGATGACAAAATATGCACTCTTTTAGAACCAATATTAGCTTCCTTAGAAGCGCCTTCACTAGAGGATAAACTTCCTCTTCTTTTCCTTACCAATTTTTCATCAGGATCCTCTTCCTCTTCATCTTGATCATTTGTGACACTAAGTTTTTTCTCCCTTGCAACTTTTTCTTTCTTTCCTCTTTTCCCAAGCACCATCGGAGGAGTTTCTTTCCTTTTCCCAGATCTAGTAGTAGGTCTGGAAGAAATCGAGCCTTTACCTTTATCAGCAGTACTGGGTTCAAATTTTACTATAGTAGTTGTGGAGGGTTTAGAAGGAACAGTCCTTTCAGATCTCCTCAGACCTGGTGATTCTCCCTCTAACTCTTCTCTCTTAGCCCTTCCTAGCGCAATCTGCTCATCAGTGAATCTAGCTTCTCAAATATTTTTTTCCACATTCTTTCTTATTATTGGCTTCTTTTACTCCATGTGGACCTCCATATATTTTTTTGCATAAGTTCCAATTATAGGTTCATTGGGATCCTTCAGACTTTTCAGCAACATCTATACATAACCCTCAGCTTCATCTTCTATAATTTCATATCCCAATGGTTGAATTCATATGTTCCAGGGTCAACTACTTCAATCATCCATTCATCAGGGGAAATGTGAAATATGATGTCATTTTTTATATTTCTCAACAAATTTCCTCGGAATCCTCTCTCTCATTCATGTTGCTCTTAAATACAGCAAAGAATGTTGTTAGATCATTTTCTCTATTTTTC
Organism: Sequoia sempervirens; assembly: GCA_007258455.2. Taxonomy (NCBI): domain Eukaryota; kingdom Viridiplantae; phylum Streptophyta; class Pinopsida; order Cupressales; family Cupressaceae; genus Sequoia; species Sequoia sempervirens. The sequence continues at coordinate 151,068,156 of VDFB02358134.1, read as the reverse complement.
AAATCACCCAAATTGTGTAAGTGATCAAAAATTTGATGTTCCACAGGTTTGGATGTATCCTAGAATACCATATCATCCTTCCAAGAAGTCTTTTCAGAAAATAGAATAATAGACACATAATCAAAGAACCAAATTTAAATGCATACTTATTTTCTTTGGTCAACTTTAGATTCTCAAGAAAATCTTGTCAAACAAGTTCACACAAGTCATAGTCTGCACCATTAGCTACCATATCAAAACTAGTATAAATAGTTGTGGTAGAAATAGAGTTCTCTCTGTTGGTGAGGTAAATTTTATGACCAATCATGATAGCAACATACTTCAAAGCTAGATTAGTGATCAACTTCGTTGTAAGAGCTCTTTTGTCATATTTAGCACCAGTGACATCCATCACCACTTCATTCTTCACGGCTTTCAGTACAGGTAATTATCTAGTGTCACAAAGTTCAGTAATAGCCCTAATCTCCTTCTTAGTTATTAGATGAGGTTGGTCAGTCCACAAGAATTTATCATGTATTCTACTGAGAATAGGTTTCACATATCTATCATCAACCATGAAACTGAAATTGGGAAAGTAGTTCCATCTGTCCAATCTCTTCACAACAAGGTTCGAGTATTCAAGTTTCACCAAGAAATTATCTCCAATGAGCTCATTCTACCAAATACCAATCATTTTTTTTGTATTGAATTCATCTATTTTTACTCGGATGTACATTCTTGTGTCCTCAGTCAGCATAACCCCATGAGGGATTGATGAGAAGGCACCCATAGGGTGATCTTCGAAGACCTTCATAGAATATTTCCTATACAATGGTCTAGGTCTTTCCAACACTTTAACAACTACAGGGGTTTCCATTCTTCACAATTTCAAACTCAAACAATTTAAAAAGATGATTCACTCAAACCCACAATTGCACATAAAAGTAGAATACCTTTTCTTCACGAAGAACCAGAACTGGGGTTCACACAGCTCAAACTTCAAATCACCTTTAGAACGCTCCAAAATTCTCTTTGATTTCTTCAAATACACAAGTGATTAAAATTCCTTAGACATTTACTTTATAAAACAGTGATCTAGCCTAATTCACATTAAAAGCGGCAGATTTCAAAAAGCTACTAAAAACTCTTCTTCTCTACTCAGAAAAACCCTAATTTTCTCCACAAATTATCATGCCTTCATATTTTTTTCTAGTTCCACTTGCATAACCTTTAACTAGTGATTTATTACAACATATCTTTGTGCCAAAGACTGACATGCCAATCATCAGGGGGTTCAAACAACTTTTTGTTAAAGCTCCCCCTGAGACCCTGCTAGGTCTAATTCCCAAAGGAATTGTCTGTACCGAATGAGGGCATAGACGCATCTGTCATCTCAATCTCTTCTTTCTTCCTCCAATCTTATTCATTTCTTTCTTAATCTCATTCTTTTCAACTTTCTTCACATGTTCATTCTTTTCTATTGGTTCAGTCCGCTTACCCTTGTTGCTTCTACAAACTCTTGAGATATGTCCTAGTTTGCGGCAATTTTAGTAGACAACACTTTTCTAATTTTTCATGCCTCCATTAACCCTTGATCTACATTGATTAGCTTTGTGTCCAAAACTTTTTTATGTATAGCAATAACCATTAAACGATTGATTCATTCTTCCTCCATTAGACCAATTCACCATCTAAGTTCTACATTCATTAGCCTCGTTTCCAATTATTTTGCATGCAAAACATTGACCAAAGAAGGAACGAGGAAACTGATTCATCCTACTCCTACATTATATTGCCCTGTGACCAAATTTGTTACATGAAAACCAAATACCATTGAAGGATGGATACCTTTGTGCATTAGGCTATCTCATAGGCAGTCTCCTAGAAAAGTTCCTTGAATTTCCTTTTTGCTTTCCTTTATTCTGAGTCTTCTGATTATCCTTAGAGTTTTCACCTCCTTCCATTCCCAAGCCACCTTTGTCTTTACTCGGTTTCTTCCCTAAAATCAACTCATCAAACTTGTCTGAGCTAGATTTGAAATTATTTTCACATAGTTTCGCTTTCTCCAGATCTACTTTTAGATTCACCACTTCTTGTTCAAGCTTAGTGCACTCATCAAACTTTCTTTGCACCATTTTATTCAGACATTCTTCAATTCTTTTCTTTTCTTCTACTTTCACCTTCAAACTGGTAATTTCTTCATTAGTCAACTGGTTGGTTACTTCCCTATGCCTTTCTTTGAACTTCATCAATTTCTCTTTTAATTTTTGCACACATTCATTGCATCTTCAATATTTTGTTTCAAATCTCTATTTTCACTTTCAACTTTGTTAAGATCCTCAAGTGCAACCCAAAGCTCTTCTTAATCATTCATTTGTTTCATCTTCAGGATCTTCCTCAAGTTGTTCGGCTTCTCTGGAGGAACCAATCTCTAATACCAATTGTTGAGTGTCCAAGATACTGAGAGGGGGGGTGAATTAGTATCTTCTTAAACTTACTAAAAAAATACCATCTAATAACTCTGATTCATATAATAGTGAAGATAAATAAGAGCATTAATAGAACATGAAATCACAAAACACATGAACACTGGGATTTTTACTTGGAAAACCCAAAATGGGAAAAACTGTGGTGAGTGTTAGCTCACAATATAGTATAACCGGTTATAAGATATTACAAAAATGGGGTGGCTCACTGCTAGGACTCACTTTCCAAAATTAGAGGCTCACTGCCTACAGAATTACAATGACAAAATGGCTTACAACCAAAAAATGAGCTTATAATGTACACCTAACAAGTGTTGATTCGGTTCCACTTCCAATGAAGCTCAATAAAATGACTTGACACACTTCATCATATTCACACTTCTTCGCATTCACATTCACAACTCCATCATCTATATAAATCTTCAAAAAAATTCCAATATATATACCCGATCCATCCGCAAGCATCAATTAGGTCAGCCTAATTAGATGCAACTCTTATTCATCAAAAATATTGTTGGATTCAAGCTAAAATCTTTCCAAAAACAATTCAAACACTCAACACTCTACATCATGTCAACATGGATCTAAGATAGGTCACACATATATCCGCAAAACAAATTTAATTCATCGTTACATCATCTATCCATTAGTTCAGCCAAAGATAGACCTAATAGAAAAATTGTAATTAACAAAATAATGTCAATACACCATATGAGCATCTAAATACATGAGATTTTGAATGTACATGCTCTTAAAATCCATACACCAACTTCCAAAACTACAAGCAACAATAATCAATAGAAAATCATTGCAAACCAAGATACCAGAGGATGTAAGCTTCATATTGATTCAGATACTGGTCCATAATACTGGATCAAATTCAGACTTAATCTTGCAGTTGCAACTCATATAACATGGTGAAATCAATGACAACACAAAATATTAAAATGAGATGTTCTTCTTCATTCTTCCAACAGGGGGCTAGTGACGCTAGCCTCATTATACCATGATATGCATAATTTTGTATACTACGATAGTAGGGCAATTAGCACAGGGTCACTCTGTTTCACATTTGGGCCTAGGAACACATCATTTTGCTTCATCCAATTGTTTGGATGGAAGATGTAGAGTCAAATGATCCAAATATCTAGAGGTATAAGGGTGCCATTACATTACAACATACAGGGTAGCTTGGGATTTCGTACTAGCATAGAGACATTGACGATATGATAGTTTTTAGATGGTGACCTTGGCTTCAAATGCCAGCATGGTATGATGACATGCAGCAACTCTTCTTTGCTTGGTAGAACTGATACATGTAGGGTTGAAAGCATACCATTATAGAGAGGTACCTACTGGATAGGGTGGCCAGATATTTCAGAGACATGCAAGATAGGCTAGATGATGCATACACCATCATCTTCACCAATGTAGCTCAAGAGACACTAGTGTGGGGACCTACGATCTCAACCCATGAGGCGGTCAACGGCTTTCGATAGCTAGTTGCTTGACCATGGGCATATGATCAGGGATAGGTGGACGCTCAGATGATTCCTACATACAATGCATGGTTCATAACCCCTTGTCGATTGATAGATCCAGTAGGTGCACCTCCACGATGGAGACCACGAGGAAGGGATGCAAGAAAAAGGAAGAGGTTGGGGCAGGGGATAGGATGGCCAGGATCAATAGGATGGATAGGTCCCAAGATCACCACCAGGGCATCAACAATAGCCTATGATTCAGTAGCAGCCAGCGTAGCCACCACCGTTAGGTCCAAATCCCTGTGATTTATAGATTCAGCAGCTGCAACAACAGATACAGGTTATTACAAGTGAGAGGGATTAGGCCCATCAAAATATTTTGGTCATTGCTATTGAGAGAGATCAAGCAAGGCAATAGGTAAAAGCTATCATTGTAAAGAGATACCATGAGCAGTAGCTCAAATAGACTATTGATATGTAGTTAGCTCAAGAGGTCGGGCGCTATCAACAACTAGAGACTATGACAGCCGCAACCCAAGGGCGGACCATTTCTGTTAGACTATACAGAGAGGTCTTGATCGAGGTGGCTTACTATAGGATGCATTACCATAGGGATGTCCCACAAGCTCTCATAAAACTGGATTATTCACAAAGGAATGGGGCATACCCTAGGGCCAAGGATTAGCCAAAGAGATAGGTTGGTGAGGGGAGCAGCCATTAGGGCTAGCTCATATGTACAGACACTTTTTTTATTGTTACCCAATTCGTTACACAGATATACATTCATGGGCTCTTTTTTGATAGCCTCATGGATATTGTATTTATGATCGATATACATACATTGATCTAGATATTGTACCATGACATTCATTTATATATATATATATATATATATATATATATAATATAGATTCAATGTGATACGATGTGTTCACTTTATTTCATGTTTATTTCATGTTTGGATGCATTTTATATGATGATGTGATATGCTTATATATTATCATGTATGGATGGAATTATTTTATTTATGCTCATGTGATATGTGATGGTATTGTGTGATATGTGATGCAATGCAATGCAATGGGTGGATGTACTTCTTTTTCAATATCTTTTCATGACATGTTATGGGATGGATGATATGATATGAAAATGTTTATGCTTATGCAAATTATATGGATGCATTTATTTTTGTGTAGTTTCCTATACATATTTATGAGATGATGATGTGATGCATTTGGATGTATGAATAATGCAGATGTTCTTTCTTATGATGGGATGAATGCAATTAATGTGTATGATATGTCATTATTATGTGAGATGTATGCATGTTGATGATTTTTTCAATGTAGGATGGATGCATTGATGATGTTTTTTTTATTTTCATGATACCAAGTTAGCATGGAGAGAAGATAGAAGAAATAAGATGATTGACTATTGATTTTGATGATTGCTTTAAAAGATCCAACAAGTCTATGATCCACCAAGACTTTATTAGAGATGGTGATGAAAAAAAAGCATTATGAAGATGATTTTTTCATATCTTGGGATTAATATTTTTCATCGTTCCTTATTGTTTGATATAACACATAGATATGATGCATCAAGGCATTGATAACCAAGATGGTGTTGTATCTAGTGTAATGGACTTTGACTCTACAAACAAATAGGATAGTTCTTGTTCGCATCTTGACATACGAAAACCTCATTGGAATGTAAGTTATAAGCTTAGAATATATTGGACCAAAGCATATGCAATAGTCAACAACCTACTCCAAACAACTTCCCTACACACAACTAAGCAAGTATACGCTAAGATTATTTTACAAGAATACCCACAAGCACCAAAAAAATAATAATAATAATTGATGCCCCATTCCTTTCTCTCTAAATCATTTTAGATAGACATCATTGAGAGGTTCTTAGAATGGGTCATTAAGATAATTCATAAGAAAAGATCAAAGACAAACAGTCAGTGTTATCTATATCTCTTGCCAGTTTAAATTTTCGCTAAGGTGATTTTTTGATATTTGACCAAGAACCTAACCTAAAAGACCTATCCTAGGGGCCTCAGGGGCTGATCAAAGATGAGCTTTTCCTATGTTATAAATGCAAAGACCACATAGTTCAACTGACTTGACTTATTGAAGATGAGATATGAATAGTTGACGGATTGCCAGTTTATTATGACAAACTCCTAAAAGACTAACCTAGGGTATCTCAAGGGAACATCAATGATGTCCTTTCCTATGTTCAAGCTTAGAGATGATGTAGTTCGACATGGTACTATTTTTGTATTTTTGATGTTCAACCTTTTTAGGGTTTTTGATGTGTTTTGGATGTTTTGGATTTTGACTTTACAATTTTTGAATGTTTTGGATTTTAGTTGTACAGGATTTTGCAATTTTTTTTGGATTTTTGATGACATTTTAATATAAACAATACCTAGATCACGGTGTCGATGTCATGTTGTGAGATATATTACATGGATCAAGAGTTATTTGAAAACAAGAGTGCAATAACCTACCCCTAGTGTCTAGCAATGCTTCGTAGTTCAATGGATAACCAAGATAGGTAATGTATATGCAAATATTTTGATAGAGTTTTGTCATTCTAGATATGGGCTATGGGAATTCACTAGATAAAATGGTAAAGAGCATGTCAAATTGTTGCAAGTATGAATGAGTATGATGGTGTTTTCATTAATGTCAACATAGTATAGGTTGTTGCAAAGAAAGGAAACAAGTGATTGCAAGTTGTGCATGTATAGTTGAGATACTGTTGAGATTTTGTGAGTACATGGAGCTATCTTTATGGTGTTGCAAGAGTGTTGATATGATGAATTACCAAGTACTTTTGAGAAAATTAATAAATAGTGAAGACAAAATTATGTGTTTGTTTAGAATGTGCCCTAGTATGTGCTTCATATTTCTTCTGTGTTGATCCTATGCTTGTGTGGATATGAAGTGTTGTTTAAGGGAATCCTCTAGTGATATATCCTAGATTATAGCTTCTAGTTTGATGAAGAGTGAAAGTTGAGTTCACCGGTTTGTGAACTGGTCTGGCAGAGTTGTTTATCTGTGGACTGGGAGAAATGTATCTACTCTATAGTCCTCTGCTAGTTTGTTTCAAGTCTTACAGATCTAGAAGAAGGCTTGTAGTGGTATTATCCTATATTCTATCAAAAGTGTTCATGGTTTGGTGATCTAGAAGACTAGTTTTAGAGTTACTATGTGTGTCTATATAGTCCAGATGGACTAATGGAAGTGTTGTGTATGAAGGTTGTAGTAGTTTTGGATGAATCTGAAGCCATCTAAGATGTGTTCCAGTGTATAGTGAAGCATGTTATGTGGACTACATGTTATCTTTCTGTTGTGGAAGCATGTACTTCAAATTTCATTGGTTTTTTCATTAGGTTTGGCCGACTTGGTGTTTACATGTCATGTGAAGGATAAATATCAAATAAGGAAGCATTTGATTGATCCAAGATGTAGTTTTGGGTCCTATTTAAGTGGTTTGGTCCGCTCTCATTCTCATCCATCATGGGAATGTTGAGTTGCTGACCTAATTTGAATTTGTAAAATGAAGAGTGTGTAGCTAACCTTGGAGAAAGTTTCTAAGATTGAAGATGGTATAAATACAAGACAAGATGTTAAGGATTGAACACCCCAAGTGTGAGAAACAAGGTAGATGTGAGAGGTTGTGTGAAAGTGAACTGAGGCAGTGAGGACTTCAATGTGTTAGACTCCTAAAAGTAGTTAGCTGATGGTGTCTACAATTCTCTGATCAAGGCTACGAATGTGTGCCAATTATTGTGGTGGATATTCTATTGCATTAAGATAATGTTCTATGTGTAACATTCTTCTTTCTATCTTTCTTTATCTATAGGAAATGAGTCTCCATTTGGATAGTGAGTCCTATCTTGGGTAGTGAGCCCTCTGGAAATGAGCCTCCGGCAGTGAGCCTCTTTGTAAATGGTTTTGCAATTACTCTTATATTGTGAGTTAATCCTCACCGTGGTTTTTCCCTTATTGGGTTTTCCACGTAAATATGGTGTTTCTTGTGTTGATATTGCTTTATGTTATTTTCACTTCATGCTCATACTTAATAATAGATTAAAGTGGATGTGGAGCTAATAATTGTTTAAGATCTATGGTGAATGCAATTAGATACAACTGATTCACCCTCCCTCTCAATTGTCTTTTTCATTTCAACAATTGGTATCAGACCATTGGCTCCTCGAAGAAGAGCTTTACCACTTGAGGTAGATCTAATGGCACAAAAATTGACAATCCCTGTGTTTGATGGATCTAACTATAGTTTCTGGAAAGTGCAGATGAGAGGTTACCTGATCTCTCTTGGCTACAAGACTTGGAAAGTTGTTGAGACAAAATATGTTGAGCCAACAAGTGGTCCTTCTTCTGTAGATGATATTTCTGCCTATGAATAAAATGAAAAAGCAAGGTATGCAATCTATAGTGCTTCTATCTAAGACTGAGCTAACAAAAGTTATTTCATTAGGAATTTTCCTATGAAGCTTGGGAAAAGTTGAAAGATATCTATGAAGGAAATGATAGAGTCAAATTATCAAAGAAGTTAACAGCTAAGCGCAAATATGAGAACTTGAAAATGGAAGAAGGTGAAGAAATTACAAGCTACTTTCAAAGGGTTGGCATTTCAGTAAATGAAGTCAAAAATCAAGGAGGTACTCTGATAGATGAAGATGTAATGGAGAAGATTCTGATGAACCTACTAGAGAGCTATAGTGACAAGGTCTAAAACATTGAGGAAGTTTATGATCCAAAAAAATTCACTAAAGAACAACTATTTGGCACCTTGACCACATTTGAAATGAGGATATTTGGAAAGAAAAGGAGAAATCAAAAATAACCTTCAAATCCACAAAGACAGAAGATGATCTGGATAGTGAAGGTTCAAAGGAGTTGGAAGCTAATTTCACAAGGAATTTAAAGAAAGGTACTGGCAAGTACAAAGGTATTTTACCTTTTAAATGTTTCAGGTGTGAAAATATTGGTCACTATGCTTCAATATGTCCAAATAGAGCCTCACACAAGAAGAGCAAAGACAATAAAGAAACAAAGTTCAAGAAATTGTATTATGTTAGAGAAGATGTTGGATTTTTTTATGATGAATCTGATATTGAGTGTGATAAAGATGAATGCATGTTTCTAGCCCTAGAGAATAAATTAGTGTCTACTAACCATGGAAGATGTGCAAGGGAATGTGGTCTAAAAAACAAGAACGAAAATATGGAAGGAACTTTGGTCTCTACCTTTCATACTAGACAAGACGAAGATTATTGGGTAATTGAGAGTGGTTGGTCAAATCATATGACCAGAGACAAAATTAAGTTTACTAAACTTGAAAAGTATGATGGAGGATTAGTCATGTTTGGAGATGATTCTAGTGCAAAGATTGTTGGAAAAGGAACAATTAGTTTTGATGGAAAACATAATACTGATGATGTCTATTATGTTAATGGATTAAGGCATAATCTCTTGAGTATTGGAAAAATGTGTAGCAAAGGATTTAAGCTTGTGTTTTAGGATAATACTTGTGAGATCAGAAAAGGGTCCAAAACTATGGTAGTTGCAGGAAGAAGAACATATGGAAACATTTTATCAGCTTAAGGGTGTTGATGGTCAATGTTTTGTGTCACAAGTTAATGAAAGTTGTCTATGGCATCGAAGGATGGGACATGTAAACTTTGACAACCTAATTAGGATTAGTTCAAGAGAAGTTGTCAAGGATCTGCCAAAAATCACAAAGCCTACCAATACTACTTACAGAAGTTATTAGTTGGGAAAACAAAAAAGTTGTAGCTTTAAAGGAAAAGAACAATCAACTACCAGAATGTTGGAATTGATTCATACAGATCTCTATGGTCCTACAATAACAAGATGTTTTAATGGTGACAGGTATTTCATGCTTTTAATTGATGATTATTCTATAATGACATGTTTTACTTTTCTTAGGGAGAAATCTCAAGATCTAGATAGATTCAAGGTGTTCAAGGATATGGTAGAGAATGAAGTGAACCTAAAAATCAAATGTTTAAGGTATGACGAAGGTGGAGAATTCACCTCCAATGAGTTTAATATGTTTTATGAAGAGCATGGTATAAAGAGGCATCTTTATGCTCCTAGAACACCTCAGCAGAATGGAGTTGTTGAGAGGAAGAATCAAATTGTTCAAGAAGCCGCAAGGACTATGATGAAGGAGGAAAATGTACCTAAGGTATACTAGAGAGAAGAAATTCACATTTCTATCTATATTCTTAATAGAGTTCAGATCAAAATCAACAACACAAAGACTCCTTATGAACTGTGGTATGGAAAAATTCCTACTGTTAAGTACTTTAAGGTGTTTGGAAGCAAATGTTATATTAAAAGAGATGATGAGAATCTAGGTAAGTTTGATGCAAGATGTGATGAAGGTATTTTCCTTGGATATTCAACCAAAATCAAAGCATATAGATGCTACAATAAAAGATTGAGAAATATTGTTGAAAGTGCAAATGTAAAAGTTGATGAAAATATGCATAGAATAGTTGAAATAAGTGAAATTGAACCAGATGAACATATCTATGGACAAGAAAAAGAAGAGAATAAGGAAGAAGAAGAACAAATTGAAGAAGAAGAAGCTCCATAACTTTCTCCTAAGACTCCAAAATATGTACAGAAAAATCATCCAAAAGAACAGATAATTAGAGACAAAGAAAAAAGTGTAATGACAAGAAGCAAAGTGGCAGAAATTGAGGTGAATTTGTGTTTACTTTCCAAGATAGAACCTAAAATAGTGTATGAAGCATGCAAAGATGAAAATTGGGTTAGAGCAATGAAAGAGGAATTATAGTAGATAGAGAAAAATCAGACATGGGAATTGGTTCCTATGTAGAAGTTGAAAAATCAACTTCACAGTCCCCAAGAATCACCTGCAAGCAATCACCTATCACATGCAACAGATATTCAGAAAAAAAATCTGTAAACCCTCAGAGCCAATGTGTGCAAGCAAAAATCAGCATAATTGATTATTGAATGTAATTGTTTTACAAATAATACAAAATCCTTCAAAAAGGAAATGATGCAATAAAGCAGGAAAAGACAACCCTAATCTTATCTTGAGAAAAAAGATAGCTCAATAAGATAAGATAAGAATTAAATAATAATTAACCTAGGAAATGAAATTTGCCTAAGTAAACTTATGCTAAAGTGTAATTAAATAATTAATTACACCAACACCCCCCCATAAGTGCAACTTAGGGAGAAGAAAATTATTATGCAAAGATGAGTCCCGACAACAAGGCCTGATCAGCTACTCATTTACAAATGCAATGCAAACTAAATCAAACGGGGTAAAGGAGAAAACCACATGGGAACAAAACTCCTCCCCAAAATAGAATGCAATAAACTAACTAAGTGATGAAAGATGGAGGACTCCATAAGACCCCCCAAGGAAACCATCCATCACAAAGATATATAAATGAATCCCCCCATAAGAGAGGAAGAAAGAGACCACAGATCCCCCCTAGAATGAAGTAACTCCAAAAGAAGTGTAGAAACTGTATCTCCAGAAAGAAGTGAGAGGGAAGAGGCCGAATGAAAGAAATCTCTGAAGGTGGAATAGGTGCAGCCCAAGATGTCTCCACAGAAGCAGGTGTGACCTCAACAAATGAAGAAGCCGAAGTAGGTGAAGACTCAATAGAAACCTCCAAAGATGTATGATCAATTGGATCCTGTTGCACTGAAACAGAAGAAGCAATAGGAGGTGGAGGAGATGGAATGGAAGGCTCGAGAATAGGATCCAAAGTGAGAACACCAATGTTCAAGAAGCCATATCTCTCCTCTGAATGATGATGCACACTAGAAGTGTGAGGAACAGTTGTAGAAACAAAAGCACCACCAGTAGCAAAATCAATGAGGGAATACAACCGAGATGAGTGATCCACTATCCGAGTAGCAATAACTACTCTACTCTCCAAGTCTCTGATGATAACTAAATCAGGTGTGAACTCCATAGATCTCCCATTGCCTCCATGTGTGATTTGATAAATGGAAAGAAGGTTGTTTGTCAAGTGAGGGGAACACAATACATCCTGAAAGGAGTGGTCCCCAAAACTAATAGACCCCTTCCCTGTAACACTCATGTAAGTGTTGTTTCCCATCAAAATGGGAGACATAGTGCAAGGCTCAAAGGAAGTGAACATTGTCTGTGAAGAATCCATATGATGAGATGCTCCTGAATCTAGAAGCCATCTCCTTGATCCAATACCTGAAGAAGCACAAAGAGCATGTCCCTTCATATCTAATGAAGTATGTAAACCAGTTGTGCCTGTGTTATGCTGCTCTGAAGAAGAAGATGATGCAGACATCCTAGAAGGAAAATTAATCTGATGTTTCAGAAGAAGATGTTTCAGCTCATCAATGTCCTTGTAACAATTATGTTCTACATGTCCTTCCCTCTTGCAATATGCACATGTAGTCATCTCCTTCCTAGATGATTTTCCCTTAGAAGAGGAGGATGAATCTGAGGACTCCTTTTGTTGTTCATGAGGTTTGGAATCCTTTTTTTTCTATTTCTTTCCTTTGCCTATAGAAGCCTTCTAATCTCTAGGCTCCTATGATGCAATAAGTGCCTGTGAAGAGGAAGAAGGTTTCACCGTGCCCATGCTAGCTAACTTAGCTTTCTCTCAAGTGAGAGATGAAGAAAATTCATCAAGAGATGGCACAGTGAATCTCGTACCAAGTGCATCCCTAGTGGCATAAAAGGTAGATACAAAAACTGAATAATTTGGTCCAAGCTTGGAAAGAATGGACAATATCAACTGAGAGTCTTCATTCTAAACACCACATTGTGACAATTGTAATCTAAGAGACTTGAGTTTGGTGAAAAACTCCTGGATGCTATCAAAATCCCTAGGATTTAAGCCAATAAGCTCATTCTCTAACTGAAACCCTCTCATAGTATCCTGCTTCCCAAACAAAGACTCCAAAGTAGCCCATATCTTATTTGGTGTAGTGCAAGACTCAATGTGAAAAAGAAGGTCAGATGAAAGAGACAGACATAATGTACCATAAGTTTCATCACACCTATTAAACCATTTTCTCTTTTTAGTAGCACCTATAGGTTCAATTTTTGTACCCATGGTTACCCTATACAACCCTTTGTGTTTCAAGTGAATCTCCATTTGTTTTTTCCAACCAAAATAGTTGAATGGAGTAAGGGGTACAATGTTATGTAAATCCATGACAGAAAAACAACAGTATATACTCTCAAATAAAAAAATATTCCTCTTTGATCTAAAAAAAACCCCTGATTGCACGTTTCCCAAGAAAATAACTCACAAAACAAAGGCTGAGTTCTGCTAAAAAAATCAGATACCTGGAGAAAAATTTGCAAAAATCAGGTCTGAAATCTGAGAAGAGGATGGAACCAGCTTTCCGACACCTATTTGTTTTTGAAAAACAGAGTCGGGACGCAAAAGTTACGCCTCCCAGAGTGAAAACAACAACTTCTGGCTTTGACAGGCGAAAAAGGCACCAAAATGAAAAAATTAGGAAATCAAACCACCACCATCAGATCCGTCATTGAATCAGCTTTCCGGCGACTATTCGTTTTCGAAAAAATACCTTTGTTTTCCCAAGTTATGCAAAAATGAAAAAAAGGCCTATTTTAGGAACCAAGCAGACTAAACAGGGGCAAAACATAAGCCCTCGGGGGCTAGCCGCAGGTCACAAATATGACCGATTTCTTAGAGAAAATCCGTTGGTGGGTAGAGTAAAACCGCTAGCAGTTGGTGGTCGGCGATCTGGCAGCTAGAGGTAGCCGGTCACATGCGGCGGTCGGCGGTCGGTGATCGAGCTTCGGTGGTTGGAGCAGCGAAGACTCCCGGTCGGCAATAGGATCTGAGGCTCGGCGGAAGCGTTGTGGGGGCCAGAGGTGGCAGAGCGGCGGTGGAGGAAAGCAATGGCTGCCAGGTGGGTGGCGGAGTTAAATTAAACTGACTGCACAGATTTTTCAATAAAAACTTTGATTTTTTTAATTTTTATTTTATTTTTTTTTAAATTTTGGCTCGATCTGTGTGCCCTGGGGCCGTATGGTCGTAGGGCTAAATTTTTTTGGCTTTTTTCAAATTTTTCCTAAATCGACGAAACGAAAGGTGTTTCTAGGGGTTTTTGGACGCTCTGATCGCAATGGCGACATCCGTTTGAGCCCAAAGTGCTCCAAAAATTTGGCTACCCCTAGATCTACAAAAAATCAATCTAACTTGAAACCCTTGCACAGAAAAAGACACTATGAGAGAATATCTTTAGATCACGAACAGGCAGCGACAGGTCTGGAGATCTGATACCATGTAGACGTTGAAAAACCAACTTCACAGTCCCCAAGAATCACCTGCAAGCAATCACCTATCACATGCAACAGATATTCAGAACAAAATCTGTAAACCCTCAGAGCCAATGTGTGCAAGCAAAAATCAGCATAATTGATTATTGAATGTAATTGTTTTACAAATAATACAAAAGCCTTCAAAAAGGAAATGATGCAATAAAAGGAAAAGACAACCCTAATCTTATCTTGAGAAAAAAGACAGCTCAATAAGATAAGATAAGAATTAAATAATAATTAACCTAGGAAATGAAATTTTCCTACGTAAAATTATGCTAAAGTGTAATTAAATAATTAATTACACCAACATCCTAGACTGATAAAAAATAATATAATTGGTACAAAATGGGTATTCAAGAATAAGCTAAATGAGAATGGTGAAGTAATAAGAAACAAAGCAATGGTTGTGTGAAAAGGGTATTCACAGGTTGAAGGAATAGACTTTGACAAGACATTTCCCCTGGTGGCAAGAATGGAGGCTATTCGAATGTTTTTGGCATTTTCTGCTGACAAATATTTCAAGGTATACCATATGGATGTTAAGTCTATATTCCTGAATGGAGAATTGGAAGAAGAGGTAGACATGGAACAACTGGAGGGATTTCAGTTATCATATCAACTGGACATGTTTTGTAAGTTGAAAAAGGCATTGTATGGACTTAAACAAGCTCCCAAAGCATGGTATGCAAGGTTGGACAAGTATTTGACACAACAAAGGTTCTACAAAGGCTCCAGAGACAGTAATCTCTATTTCAAGGTTGAAGGAAACAAAATTTTGATAGTGGTTGTGTATGTTGATGATATTATCTTTGGAGAAAATGAGGGTATGTGCAAGAAATTTGCAGAGGAGATGCAAAAATAATTTGAAATGTCTATGATTGGTGAGTTGAATTTCTTCCTTGGACTTCAAGTAAATCAAACTAATAAGGGCATATTCATTTCACAATCAAAGTATGTTAAATAATTGTTGAATAAGTTTGGAATGGATTACTCCAAACTAGTTTGTACCCCTATGGTGATTGGATGCAAACTAAGGATGATGAATCTCTTAAATTTGATCAGAGCAAGTACAGATCTATGATTGGTGGACTACTATATCTTACTGCTACTAGACTAGATATCATGCATGTAGTATGTTTTGTTGCCATATTTCAAGAAGAACCCAAAGAAACACATGTTACAGTTGTGAAAAGGATATTCAAATATCTAAAAGGGACTCTAGATTATGGTTTGTGGTATCATAAGGATATTGATTTTACTTTGAGTGCTTACACTGATGCAGATTGGGTTCATTGTGTAGATGACCAGAAGAGTACAAGTGGTGGTGCATTCTTTCTTGGATGTAGGTTGGTTTCATGGCTAAGTAAGAAACAGGATGCAATCTCTTTATCCACTGTAGAAGCTGAGTACATAGCAATAACATCTTGTTGCACATAGGTATTGTGGATGAAGCAAACATTGAAGGATATAGGAGTGATGTGTGATGATCCTATCTCTATCTCCTATGATAATACAAGTGCAATAAATATTTCAAAGAATCCCGTAATACATTCAAGGACAAAGCATATATCTATTAGATATCATTTCTTAAGAGAGAAGTTATTGGATAATGAAGTTAGGCTTGAATATGTTCCTACAAAGGATTAGATTGCTAATATATTTACTAAGGCTCTTCCTAAGGATACTTTTGAGTATATCAGGAAGAATTCGTGGGTTACAACCCCTCCTTTGAACTAGGTGCACATAGACGTACATCAATCCAATGAATCTAAAAATTCATCATTTTTCTAGACTAATGACTGTGGTCTACTCCTCAGGAGGAGTAGGAAGCATCATTGTTGTTGTATGATATGTGTGTTTTCATGGGTACACTCCTAAGGGGGAGTGATCAAAATTATATATGGTTGAAGAATTATGTAAAAACCTTTTCTTTCCATTGATTTCAAAGAGGGAGAGAGAGTCATTTGAAAAGGAATAATGAAAGAAAAAGGATATTGTTGTCTTTGATGGTTTTTCACATCGTGTGTTGTCGTCAATGAAAAAGGGGGAGATTGTTGCAAGTATGAATGTGTATGGTGGTATTGTCATTAATGTTGTCATTGATGTCAACACAATATAGGTTGTTGCAGAGAAAGGAAATAAGTGATTGTAGGTTGTGCATGTATATTTGAGATACTATTGATATGTTGTGAGTACATGGAGCTATCTTTATGGTGTTGCAGGAGTGCTAATATGATGAGTTACCAAGTGCTTTTGAGAAAATTAATAAATAGTGAAGACAAAATTGTGTGTGCATTCAAAATGTGCTCTAGTATGTGCTCTGCATTTCTTGTGTGTTGATCCTATGATTGTGTGGATCTGAAGTGTTGTTTAAGGGTATCATTGGGTGATATATCCTAGATTATAGCTTATGGTTTGATGAAGAGTGAAAGTTGAGTTCACCGATTTGTGAACTGGTCTGGCAGAGTTGTTTGTCTGTGGACCGGGAGAAATGTATCTGCTCTGCAGTCCTTCATTGCTTTTTTGTAGGTCTTGCAGATCTGGAAGAAGGTTTGTAATGGTGTTATCTATATTATATCAAAAGTATTCATGGTTTGGTGCCCCGAAAGACTAGTTTCAAAGTTACTATGTGTGTCTATATAGTCTAGATGGACTGATGGAAGTGTTATGTGTATGAAGGTTGTTGCAGTATCTATAGATGAATTTGAAGGCATCTAAGTTGTGTTCCAATGTATGGTGAAGCGTGTTATGTGGTCCGCATGTTATCTTCTTATTGCAGAAGTGTGTACTTCAAAGTTCATTGGTGTTTTCATTAGGTTTGGCCAACTTGTTGTTTACATGTCATGTGAAGGATAAGTATCAACTAAGTGTGTGATTGATCCAAGATGTTGTTTTGGGTCCTAGTTAAGTGTTGGTTTGGTCTGCTCTCATTCTCATCCACTACAATAATTTTGAGTTGCCGACAAAATTTGAATTTTTAAAATGAATAGTGTGTAGCCGACCTTGGAGAAAGTTTCTAAGATTGAAGATGGTATAAATACAAGAAAATATGTTAATGATTGAATGCCACAAGTGTGAGAAACAAGGTAGATGTGAGAGGTTGTGTGAAAGTGAACTGAGGCAATGAGGACTTCAATGTGTTATAATCATGAAAGCAGTGAGTTGATGGTGTCTACAATTCTCTGATCAAGGTTGCAAATGTGTGTGAATTGTTATGGTGGATCTTCTGTTGCATTGAGATAATGTTCTCTATGTAGCATTCTTCTTTCTATCTTTCTTTATCTATAGGCAGTGAGCCTCCATTTGGACAATGAGTCCTATCTTGAGCAGTGAGCCCTCTAGCAATGAGTCTTTTTGTAAATGATTTTGCAATTACTCTTATATTATGAGTTAATCCTCATCATGGTTTTTCCCTTATTGGGTTTTCCATGTAAATATGGTGTTTCTTGTGTTGATATTGCTTTCTATTATTTGCACTTCATGCTCATACTTAATAACATATTAAAGTGGATGTGGAGCTAATAATTGTTTAATATCTATGGTGAATGCAATTAGATACAATTGATTCACCCCCCCTCTCAGTTGTTTTGTTCATTTCAACAAAGTTTTCCATGAGTAGAGTTTAAGTATATGCCAAATCTTTGTCAGGATCAAGTTAAAGTGGAATATCTAGATAAAATCTAAATTTGGATAGATGGAGGGAACATTGGATTTATCATGACAAGGATTAGATGCTTCTATCTGAGAAGGATCATTTAGACACTCGATTCTACTCATGATGCCTGTTTTCCAAGTTTTCATCATAGTACTTTCCCAAAGTGCCACCGTAGTGGTTTTCACTAGAGGACAATATTTATTTTTAATATTTTCTTTATTTTTTTATTTTTTTTATTTTTGATGATTTTACCCTCATGTTGAACCACCTAGTGGAACTGATGTGGAGGCCACTATCATAATGTTCCAATGATATCCCACTTGAAGAAGCTTCTTTGCTAAGATACGAGCACTTGAATGAAACCTCGAAGAATTTTGATCTGCCTTGTGGATACCAAAATTAACCTTGTCTATCTACGCACATCACGATAAAGTTCCTTCAGAATCCTTATGATGAAGAGTAGTTTCCAACACATGGTTAATACAAGAATCAAATATCATGAATGGAGTGGACAATGACATGTATGAAGGAATATGAGATGTATTAGTTGATGGTTTGGAACCTTTGACTCTCCAAACTTGGGAACATGAGCAATGATGGGTGGGAATGGAGGTTTTCATGGAATTAGGACCAACAACTGGACATACTTTGTTCCTTGCTTAACAAGCTTGCTTTTGTATGTGAGGACTCTTTTGATGGATACACTTCCCTTTTTTATTTTGTGCCATAGTTTCTTTGACTAGTGGAGTTTTGGAGGGATGATTTTCTTTATTTTGCTTCAGTATCCTTTTGTACTTGGCATATCCTTTTTTCTTTATGGATTCATTTTCTTTGATGATATTTTCATTTCTTTGATAGGAATTCTTCTTTTTACATTGGTCCCAATCTACGTATGAGATTATGGGTGAATTCCATCATGATACGGCTAGTTGTAACGTTGACAGTATTTTCATCATAAGGATTCTTCATACGCCATATGTTGATATTTGTTGTAGACAAGATTTCCCCTGACATTGTGAAGGTATTATCAATACCTAATCCTTTTCCCTAATAATGTATCCTCTAATCCATAGCTACTGAATATGACTTGTCATGAACACATGATATTTCGATGGGTTCCTGTTGTTCAGGAAAATAAACTTTTTTCTTTGGTTCTATGACATCATTTTTTGTTGATACTACTTCAAAAGATGTTGATGTTGACTCAAAAGATGTCGATGATGCACAATCACTATAAGAATCAAGAATCTTGACCATTGCTTTCTCTTTTGTATAAATATTAAGATTGGGAGACTCTCTTTTTGGATGAAGAACGTCTATAGGTCTATCAGAAAGAAACATCCCAAGGGTGATATGAGGACATCCTTGGAGTTTAAAATGGTTTGTAATAGGTCCCTTAGCTCTTGGTGAAACTCTAGGGATAGGGGTTTTTTATCTTGACTTGATTCGAAGTAACTTTCGTTATCCTCAAGAGCCTCCTCTTGACATGATCCTCGAGTGGATGATAGATCATCAGTAAAATAATCTTCGCAACATTCAATAGTTATGGGTGCAAAAAATGATCTTTTTGGATCATTTGGAACTTCTTTTAACATGCACAATCATTGACTCATATGTGGGAGAGATATCACAATCTAATATCCACTTGATGTCATTACAATATAAAATATTGCTAAACACCATTTATGGGTTTGGAATTTTTTTTAAAACAATATCTTGATGTGTATCTGATTCCTCATGTTATGATAAATAAATATGTCCCACCGTGGTGTCACATGTATGGTTTATATTTTTTGAGTTTTATTCCTTTCTTGAATCTTTTTTCTTTTGTATGATTAGGCATAGGGTTTGTGTAAATTTTCAAATTTTCATTCCCAAATTTTTGATCAGCATGAATGTCTCCTTGTTCAATAAGATCCTCTATTATATTTGAGTCTAAAATAATTGTGTTATGACCTTTGTATTAGTGAAATTCACAAAAATGATCGTCTCTATAGCTATAAGGTTTGACTTGTGGCTCTTGATAGTTTGACAAATATGGGAGTTTGATAAGATTAGAATGTATCAACCTTTTCAACACATCCTCCATAGGTTCCCCCAAGTGAGTGAATTGTCACTTGGGAGCACTATTTGTTCTTTGTGGTTCATGTTGAGTGTTTGGAGCATTGATCATTGTTTGATTGTTTGATGATGATGTGTATGGTTGTTGTGTATTCATGGTTTGGGTGTTTGCTTTCCTAGGAGCAGTTAAGACCACCTTTGCATCAATAACACCATCAATAATAGCATTCTTGTTCTTGGCCCAATAGCAGGGCTTGTCGTTAAAAATAGTGGATGGGCGGGTGTCTTTATACACTTATGTGTTTCCTTGTGAGATTAGGGCTCTCTCAATGTTAAGGGATCTAGGGACAAGCTCGTCTTAAGATTTGATACATTGCATTTTCAAGTGGAAGGATAGATCTGGATCTAGATTTTCAAGTGGAAGGATAGATCTGGATCTAGATTTTCTATGATAATGCCCACTTGTTTTTTGTTGGGAAGTGGCCACTTGCTTTTAATAGCTCTTTGCCTCCATCATTACAAGAAATTTGTGAAAGATTCTCCTTTGTTTTTTTTAAGAGTATACAAATCTTCTAAGCTTACGTTCATGTCAAGATTGAAGGAGAAGTGATCTATAAATTTTTCAATGATTTCTTGGAAAGTTTTGATGCCTGGAGGCAATTGAGAAAACCAATCCATGGCAGGACCTGTTAAAATTTTTGGGAAAAGGAACATCAAATAGGACTCATTGTAGGTGAAATACATACACATGATGTTAAACTCTTTGATATGGTCTATAGGACTTCCTCTCCCTTTGTATTTATCAAATTTGGGGATTTCAAAACCAAGAGGAAACGATACCATTGTGATGTTTCGATCAAATGGATATGGACATAAGTTTTGTGTATGGTTCTTCTTCGTCTTTCCCATCTAGAGATCATGCATTTCTTGTGATAACGCCTTAAGTTGTGATGCTAGATCGTCTTGTGAGTTTGGTGGATGAACATACGTTGTGCATTATGGGATGGAAGATGGGTTGTACATGGGATTCTAATATGATGAGGTGTTGTGTGGTGTGTATGGTGGTGTGGGATTTTGTGAAGGTGATTGTGGTTTTGATGTATATGTTCCTAATGCATTTGAGTTGATGATGTTTGGTTGAGGTTATAGTACAAATCTTGTTGTGTGAGAAATTTTTGTTGTTGGGCATACTGTTGAGCTTGCTATTGGGCTTGTTGTTGTTGGGCTACTAAGGTTGCTTGTTGTGCTACTAAGGCTATTTGGTGTGATTTTTGTTTTTGTTGGGACACTAGGGCCTGATATTGGGCTTGTTGTTGTTGTGTTGCTAAGGTTGCTTGTTGGGCTTGCTATTGTTGTTGTGCTATTAAGGTTGCTTCTTCTTGTTGTTTTTTTGCTACTAAGGCTGCTTTTTCTTGTTGTTGTTAATGGATGGCTTGTTGATAGGCCTATTGTGCTTGTTGTAAAGCTAAGGCATGTGCTTGCAATGTAGGATTTTTTTATTGTTGGGACATCTATGAAGTTTTTTGGGTGTTTATGTTTTGAGTGGGTTGTGGGTTGTTGATGAGAGGTTGGGGGTTCCCTTGGTTTAACATTCCTTGTAAGATAGTGGATTGAGGTGGAGGAATGTAAGTTTGAGGTCCCATTTGATTTTGCATGACATGGGGGACCAAGGGGAAAGATGATGATGATGCCATTAGATATTGTGATGTTAAGGGCACATTGGGACCTTGAGTCCATTGATTGAAAGGATTCCCTTGACTGATACTTTGGGGGTTTCCTTATGCTTGGGATGCGATCAAGGTATTTCCTTGGCTGATGGGGTTCATAACCAAGGTGTTGTTTTGATTTGTCTTGATGATAGATGGGTTTTATGTGGATGGTGGATTGACTTGAGTAGCTTGGGTAACCACTTGTTTCGATGTGTCTATGGGGTTGTTGGAACCACTTGCTAAGGGTTTCCCTTGCATGAGGGTTATCTTTCCCTTATTGTCCTATTTGAGGCACTTGGTTCATATTACCTTATGTAACATTAGGCACCCTTAGGGTATTTTTGCTGATGGATGAAGATGGTTGTGCTCAAAATATCAAGGTTGTTGTGGCATCATGGAGTGTAATTATTTTTTCAAATGTTGGTGTCCAACTTGTGTTTTGGGGAAGGTTGGTGGTTAAAGGAATGGTCGTGTTGTGAATACCCATAATTTTGTTTGTTCCTAGACATGAAGTGAGACCAAGGTTGGTTCCTAGTCTAGTTACAAGAATAGGTGTTAAGGATTGACTTGGCACAAGGGATGGAGTTGGTTGAATCATAGATTGGTTAAGCCTTGTGTCCATGATTTCTTCCCTAGTAATTCCAAATGGATTGTGCATGACATATTCTTTCTCATATGAACCTGATGGAGACAAGGGTTGTTGTGACAAGGTAACTTGACTTCTTGGATCAAATTTTTAGGGATTGGGTTCACTAATGATAGATGATACTTTAGTTTTCTCCATGATTCTCTTGTTTTTTTTATTAAGGAACAAACAGGTTTTGAAGGGACCCCGAAACCCTTAATAGTAAACAAGAGAAAGATACAACATCAAAAGGACCCTGACAAAAAATAAATAGCTACCATCAAAGAAAAAAAAAGGAACATCCCAAGGCAGCACAACAAAAATCCAACAAAAAACCACCAAAAGTCTGGCCACTAGGCCAGATTCCTGAGGATCTCCACCACCTCCTGCTCAAGTTTATTCATATTTAAAGTAGCTTTATTAATCTCTTGAATATTCACAAGTGCCTAGTCATCCTTCCTCTTCAGGTTCACTGTGGTTTTGTTGCTCGTCCCCCCACCTTCCACCTGGCTTTCCTCTTTCTCAGCATCCACATACACCATCATCCTGACCTGATAGGCATTTTCCAAATTTTCAACCATCGTATCCATGGTCTTTGTCATTGATTTTAAAATTTTGTGGCTCATTTTCAACACCTTGTGGATAGAATCTTTTATGTTCCTCATCTTTTCCTCCATATTAGGAAACTTGCCATCATGGTTACTCTTAAAATGTTGCAAATCCTCAACTGTTTTCTTGAGGCACTTCACCATATATTTCTTTTCTTCCTCAGTCTATAAACCAGTGGCCTTATCTTTTTCTTTGTTATTACTGTCATTCTTATCATCCTTTTCCATTTTATTGTTCATAGCCCTATGATTCAGCTTAAGTTCCTTAATCTCAAAAAACACCCATCTGATTAACTAGAAGAAATCGACAGACCCATTATGAGAAATAGCAAGAATGTCATCAGGAAATTCACGTTCAAATTTAAATTAATGGTCCTCCACCTTGAGATCACTGGGATAATGGGGCCTATCCTCTTTGGCAATGGCAAGGTAACTAGAATAATTAGATGAAGGGGTCAACAGTGAATCCTCCTCATTAGCATCATAAGAGGGATCCTCTAAGACCTTTCTTTTTCCCTTCTTCTAGGGAGAGACACTAGAATTACCTTTCCCCTTAATTGCAACCCTTCCCCTGGAAGAAGGGGTCTGGTGGGACAGAGCTGGTATAGCTTTAAAATGATCATAGATTAAAACAAGCAGACCCTCATGGAGGATAGAATGCCTAATCTAGTTCTGACTATAGTTCTACAGACTAGCATTCAGAGAAGTAACAAGATAGAAAGGGAAGGAAACCCTTGTGTTGTGATCTTGTTGTTACCATAAATTTTGGGTCACATATGGGAGAATTGTGTTGAGATTTGTAATGTTTGAACTCTCTAGTTAACTCAAATTTAGGTAGAAGGGATGCTCTAAGTCATTTTGGAGCAATGGTGATAATGGGAGATGAAAAAGATGAATGATTTGGGAAGTGATCTTTGCAAATGTTTTGGGACAACATTTTTGATAGATTTGATTGTTTTGATGTTTGGATAAAGGATGTTTATGAACTTGTAAATCCTTAGGGTAGAATTGTGACCTTTAAGATAAACTAGTTCAAAGATGATAAATAAATTGACCAAATGCATGGAAAATGATTCATTTCACATACAAAATAGCTAAGCTAGGGTTTGGGTTGATTGATGGATAAGTCAAAAAGTGTTGGCATATTCAAAATTTTGTAAAGTTTGGTGAGATGAAGGATGCAATTTTGATGGAGGGGTGAATGAAATATTTGATCCAATGTTGACCTAAAGTGAACCTTTGTTTGATAAGACCAAGCTAGTGAGAAACATTCTATACATATAAAGTGTTCAAATCTTAAAGACCCAATGTTTTAGATAGGTTCGTTATCATGAAAAAGACTAGGATTTTGACCAAAAAAGAACATATACAACTCTAGATTGTTCCTTGAAACACATTTGTAGAAGTAGTATAACAACTTGGCTTTTGGTGAAGTGTTGCAAGGTGTTTTTTGAGAGCTTTTGGAGTAAGATGCCTAAGTTTGAAATGACGACCGATAGACCTTCTCTTGGGGATTCTGATTTTGAGTGAGATCATTTAGAAAAAAAATGAGTTTATGGAAGAAAAGAGGATATTTATTGCCACACGATTGGTGGTAATATGGGCCTTCCAACCTCAATATCATATTGTTCCTCTTCTTCATCTATGAGGTAGGATACATTTCTCCACTGGGCTAGTGTTTCCTTGGTTTCAAAAGTGAAGCTTCTCAAACTACTAATTATAGCGGTTTGTTCCTAGTTAATGAGTTTAAAGTTTGGTTGAATGATAGCACCTTCAAGATCAGGTTGTTCAACGGGAGCAATCGGTCTCCAAATAGTCATGTAGGGTTCAATTGTGTCAATTCATCTTGCTTAAGTGAGTATATTTTACCACAAACACTTGTCTTGATTATGTTTTCAAACTAGATGTCCATGTCAAAAACATCATAAATTTCACAATGTTCATTTTGTGAAAAGGATGAAATTCAATCCATAGTTGCCTATGTTAACTTTGGAAAATATGGATCGAGATATAAGTCAAGATATTTAGACATATCTAAGGATAGAAATCCTTAAGACAAGCATTAATATCATAGCTATTTCAAAAGGTATCCATATTTAGACCAAAGGGTTTGAAATTTTGAGGAAGATTGTGAAAAAAAAATTGTAATGTTTTGGAACCAAGCAAAGTATTAAACTGACTTTCAAGCATTTACAATCCTAGGTTGAAATAGCCATACTTGTTGAGTCCCCACTCAGATTTCTCCAAACACTAAGACAATGCGAGCAGTTAGAGATTTGGTGACACTGCCTCCCCTCCATGGTACACACTTCTCAGGACCACCAAATCTCAAAATCCTAAAGATCCTAAGATCCTAAGGATTTTTCTATTTCAATAATGAATAGTACAAATGTGGGGTGGCCTTAGAATGATTATTCTTGCACCAACAAGCATTAAGGATTTTTGGTAACTAAACAATTTGGTTCTTAGTAACAAATCAAGAACACCTAGCCATATACACACCCACTTTGCCACTTAAGGCTCTTACTACCATTCTCGTTCCACTTAAGTCATGGTACTAGGTGCAGTATGTTATACAGTCCAAGATACAAGGTACTTTCTCATGATTTCGCAACCTTTAATATAGTTCGCCGGTAAACATGCTTGCAAGAACTTGCCAATGAGTTTCCCATTGTGGGGTGTGTCTCATAGTAAGTCCTCTCTTAAGGGTGACACAAAGCACAAGGGTGTACTTAAGTGTTTCTCTTTACCTAAGATCACATGAAGCACAAGGGGATTAGATACATTTATAAGTGCACACAAAAAATGAAGTACACTTAGAATGTTTCTCTTCACCCAAGATCGCACGAAGCGCAAGGGGATTGGATACACACTACAAGTGTGTCACAACAAAGCAAGCATTCTTTCATTTTAACCTCTAAAGCTAAGATGAATTCAATTTATGCACCAAATGAAATGTTAAGTTGCCTTGTTCAATTTTAAACCCAAAATAAAATGATGAAGTGAGGGTTCAATTTTAGTCCCATTTGCGTGTTCTTTTTAAGACACAAATGAAAACTAGTGTGGTCCTAAAGCATAAAATGAAAAGAATAATAAGTGGGTTATAATTTCCCCAAAAGGATCAAATGCTTGTTACAATTATAAGACTCAAAGATGAGAATGCTTCCTCACTTCACCTTGTATCGTCCAACCTGCAAAACCCTGTTAGTCTAAAAACCCGAACAATGTTAGAAGCATGTTAGTAATTTGATAAAGTGAAAAATTGGAACACATGCTAAAAAAAAATCGTTAAATTTCTTACCATAGTTGGGCATCGTTGTTTACGATAGCATCACTCTGGTGAATTTGGGCATCACTCTGTAGAGAAAATAGTGAGCACGATAGTGTTGCCATTTTGAGGTGTGTCGTCATTTGTAAATCTTCAATAACTATAAAAAGTATTAGCATCACCACTTCTTTAGTCAGTGTTGGGATATTAAATAGGCATCATTGTTTCAGATTACAATAGTGTCGCTATATGGCGATGCCCAGTTTAGTGTGTTGCTGAAATTGTTTTAGGTGTCGTTTCCTATAAAAGTTAGAAAGTATGGAATTTGAGATAGAAATTAATTAAATTTGATCAGTTAAGCCATCATTCTAGTGCCATAATGTGACCAATGTCATATTATAGGTTAACTACACCCAATCCATATGAATTTGAGGCATATTTAACCCACTAAGCATCAATCCCAATAAGATCATTCACTGTAAACAAAGATAAAGAAGCCATTAAAACTAACATTCTATATCATGAAAGCTTAAAAAGTTATAATATAAGACATTGAAACTTATCCTATTGGGCGAGTGGTGTCACATTAATGTGGAATGGTGACCTTTTCCCAATCCCTTAAATAGTAAGCTTGTTTCAATCAGTTTTATTGAAGAAAACTGATGAAACCATTGATAGATGTGCATGAAAACATGATTTAAAACTAAATGAACATGATGCAATCTATTTTAACATGATTTATGCTAAGATGATCAATATGCCCGTGTATACAAATCTACTCTAAATGTATGTAAGCTTCAAAAGATTAAAATCCTAATTAAAAAATAAGCTAAATGTATGCATCTATGTTATCATGGAAGCCATTAATGGAAGCTAATCTAATATGCAAGTAAATAAAGCTAAAATGATGTTAAATTTGAGTGTAAGTGCAAATGATTTTAGCAGCATAAGTTTTTTGTTAAAAGATGGATCCACTTGTCTCCAAATAGTGCTTTATTTATAGGAAAGCAAATGAGAAATGAAGGGTTGAGATCAAAAAATTCAATCAATGGTCAAGGATGGAAGAAATTGGAGGCATGGATCATAGATTCTCATCAACATGTGAGAATGCAAGATGATATATAATCAAGGGTTCACATTCCCTCAAACAAGCACACTTTCAACTTGTCCAAGAGATCACAAGTTAACTTGCACAAGAGGTCATAAGTTAACTTGCTCAAGAAGCTAAGTAAGTTTGTTGAGAAAAAGGAATATTCCCCTTTTTCAAATGAGTGAGGAGAGAGAATATTCTTTGGAATATTCTCATGGGTGAGGAAACAGGATATTTAGTTAATTAAAACTAAATTAAATGGTGCAAAAGGGGAAGGAATATTCTATGGGAACATTCCTTTTGGAGGAATGTGCAAATGAGGAATATTCCCTTCCAAGTGGGAGGGAATTAGATTTAATTGATAATTAGACAATTTTAATTATGCAATTAGGGGGATTAGAATAATTAGATGATATTCATTAAATGAAATGATTTAATGAATGGGGGAAAGGTGGAATTACATTTAATTAAATAACTTAGGGTTATTTAATTAAATAAGAGGATTCAAGGTTTAAATTAAATAGTTTGATTTATTTTATTTAATAGGACAAAGTGTTAGCATGAAAGGAGGTTGAATTAACCTTATTAGATGAATTGGGTTAATAGGTGAAAATGATGCCATTAATTAATTAGCTAGGCTAATTTAATTAATTAAGTGAAAAGAGGATGGGTTTCAAGAGGAAATGATGTTAGTATACCTGATTCAAGTGTATGATATGATTTGAGACATTTTTTAGTGTCTACAAGAATATTTGGTAGTGAGGCTTAGGAATTCATTCTTGAAGCTCAACAAAAAGCCATAGAGAGGATAATCCAACCACCCATAGTTTTTGGCTACTATGATGATGTTAAGGCATACAAGTTGTTTGATCCTAATTTCAAAAATTTCTTGTTTATGTGGGATGTTTAGTTTGAGTTATTTCCTCAAATGGATTCTTCATCACCAGCTTCTGTCTCACTACCTACTTCTCTTTATCTATCTCTTGAGGATTTCTTATATCTTGAGGAGGAGGAGGAGGATGATCTAGCTCTCCTCCACCTCTAGATATTCAACCCTTACCTAAGTGGACCTACAATACTATTGATGTAGTTGGATCTTTGGTAGGTAATCCTTTAGACTCTCGTCATACTCATGCATAGACATCAGGTATTAGTCTTTTGCTTCATACCATTTCATATGATCCTCAAATATTTTCAAAGGAAACCAATATTCTTGAGTGGGATGGTGATATGGCAGATGATTATTCATTACTGATGAAGAATAATACTTGGGATCTTGTTCCTCTTCCTAGGGAAAAAGGTTGGTTTAGTGCAAGTAGGTGTAACGTTTCAAATATGTTGCATATGGTTCTATTGATAAGTTCAAATCGTATCTTATTACAAAGGGGTTATCTCAAGTCGAAGGTATTGACTATTATGAGACATTTTCCCTTATTTCCAAGATTAATTCTATTCACCTTGTTCTTTCACTAGCAGATTCACAAGGATGGGCAATATAGTAGATGGATGTGAAGAGTACTTTCCTTCACAATCATCTTCATGAGGATATTTATATGGGGCAAAAATATGGTTTTTTTTAGGTATCTTCACTAGTTTGCAAGATTCATCATTCATTATATGGTATCAAACAAGCCCCTCGAGCTTGGTATGAGTAGATGAACACTTTTTTCTTTCTTTTGGCTTCACAGAATGTTATTTTGATCCCACGGTGTATATTCAGTGATAGGAGAGTGATCTTTTGATCCTTGTACTATATGTGGATGATTTGATCCTTTTAAGTGGTTCATCCTATTAGGATTAAGGTGCTATATACCTTGTAAATCCTAATTCATATTGCATGGTTCCAACATCCTTGGAAATTTTCCCTATGAACTTAGGTTGAATTGGGAATATATTTCAAGTAATATTAATTCTCGCCTTTGTTTGTAATACATAAGGGGTGATGGGTTTAGCAACAATAAAGGTGACTTGTGGACATAACTATTTATTTTTTTTCTCCACATGTGGATGCTTAGAATGGGATAATAAAAGATAAGGAAAAATGAGTGATTGTTGGTATTCTCCAAGTGGGTGCTTGGAAAGAGCAACAAGTGTCTCTTGGTATTCTATCATTTATTACATTTAATGTAATGTTTATCTTCCAAGTTTGGGTGCCCAAGTTGGAGGGAAAGTATGTTGTACTATGTTGTCATTAGTATTTTCATTAGTGTTGTCACTAATGTCAACCTATGTCAATCTCTAGTGTGGTTATGATGAGAAGGTGTTTTTGGTGTTGAGAAGGTGTTGCAGATGCAACATGGTCACTTGGTTTCCAAGTGCTTTTGAGAAAATTTGCATAAAGAGTGTACAAGGTGATAGGGGTGTGTTTTGTATTGTGCTCCTCATTTCTTCATGCTTGAAGATGTGCTTGTGTGGTTTGGATGTGATGTTCAGAAGTGTTCAAAGGTGTTATATCCAAATTTTCAAGTTTTGGATCGTGCGGTAGTAGAAGATGTTTTTGACAGTGTTTGGCTTATGCAGAAGGTTGTATAGGAGTTTAAATGGAATTGCTTTGTGTTTCTCTATACTGAAGTTTCTTGTCTTGCAAATTTGGGAATATGCTAATGATGCTTGTATCTATCTTCCTTGGATGGTTTGGTGTTCAGCTATTCTGCAAGCTTGGTTCATGTGTTGTGTCTCGGTGGCAATTTGACAGGTTGCACAAGATGATAGTATTCTCAATTGCATATGTTTGTACCAGTGATGGGTGATCCCAAAATACCGTGTCTCACTTTTTTTTGAAGATGGACATTTGTATCAATATTTTTAATTGAAACTTCATCTTCTGAGACCTATAGTAGATAAACCATTAAAAATTTGAAGATGTTTTCAACTAGTTATTTGTGACAATTTTTGTGTAGATTCTAATTTTTTTTTAAAAAAATTTCCAAAATAAATCATGAATCTTTCAACATCTCCTTTAATAACTAATTTTAAATAGAAAACAATATTTTCATAAAGTAATGTTTTTGTCATCCAACATAAATTTTTTTCTATAAAGGATAAAATCCTCATTTTTGAAATATAGATTCTCAATGTCAATACAGAGGGAAAGGGTATTTTTCATAATTTTTGGTTAGATTTTTTTTTAGTTAATTTTTGAAGTCATTGTAACTATAATTTGAACATACGCGTGTGTTGTTCAACATAACTTTTTGTGTATATATCGAAATCCTTTTTTTTTTGTGAAACAAGTACATCAATACAGAGGGGAAGGATATTTTTTGAATTTTTTTATGTTTTACTATTTTTCAACCTTTGCAAAAAATGAAAAGCTTAATGTTCAGAGAAAAACCTATGTTCAATAAAAAAATTAAAAAATAAATACATGATAAAATGAAAACATATCAAAATTGTACTTGTTGGAAAGATCATTTCAAGGGCTACAATCTTAAAAATATCTTGTCAAGTTAAGCTCATATGAAGGTCCAACTCGAGGCTTGAAACTGAAATTTTTAGGAAATTCTAATGCGATGCAAAAGTTTTCATTTTTGACACCTTTTATCGATGGTATCCAAGGACCTTCGATTGAAGTTTATTGAGTAAATTATTTTTTAATTGGTCCTTGACCTTCGATTGAAGGTGGACCTTCTAGTGAAGGTACAAAATGACATACCTTCGATCAAAGTTTTTTATTTCATCAAAGGTGTATTTTTATAACTTGCATTCACTCCTAAAAATTTCCTCTTGACAAAAGTGAGACACAATTCCATGATTTCACCCTGATGTTGAGTATTTTTTTGGTGTTGGAATATTTCGGGATGTTGTTTAATGTTGCTAAGTGGTCTGCAGGTTGTTTTCAAACATAGTGAAGTGTGAATGTGGTTTTTTGTTAGAGTTAATGTCAGTTTGGTTGACCTGGCGTGTTAGCATTGTTTGTCAATGTGCTTCATTGTTTTTGGAAGTGGGGTGTAGCATTTCGGTGTAGATTTGGGTCCTAGTTAACCCTTGGTGTGGTCCACCTCCACTTCTTTCCACCGTGGAGGTGTTTGGTGCCAACCTATTTGTTGGTTACACATTTGAGGTGCATACATTTCATTAAAGTTGACTTGGAGAAGGTTGTTTAAGGTTGTGAAAGATATATATGCAAGGTCATTTATTGGAGAAGTGTGTGGTGTGTTGTGTGATGTGAAATGATGTGTATGTGATCATTTTTTTTTTATATGAATGCAAGTATAAACACCTAAGACTACCAAAAGTAATGAGCAGAATTTATCTACATTTCAATGTGCCTAAAGTTGTTGGAGGTAGTGAATCGAAGGTTGCAAATGGTGAAGAGTTGTTATGGTGGATTCTCCTTTTTCTCTAAGGTAGTGAACCTCCTTGTAATAGTTTCTTTCTATTCTCTTGTATTCCAAAATATGTGATCTTCCTAGGTAATGAGCCCTTGGTAGTGATCCTTTCTTTACTTTAGGTAGTGAACCCTTTCAGTAGTGAGCCTTTTTTAATCAATTTTGATATTCATATATATGTGATTTAATCCTCACCCTGGTTTTTCCCTGATTAAGGTTTTCCACATAAAATTTTGTGTTCTATTGTGTATGGTTGTTGTGTTCATGTTTCATTTGTTTACATTCATGTTGATGCTTAACAAGGGTTTAAAGATTAATAAGGGTTTGAATATTTAATATACAACTGATTCACCCCCCTCTTAGTTGTCCTATGTGTCTAAAAATTGGTATCAGAGCACAGGTTCCTTAGAAGAATCTTAACCTCTTGAGGTAGATCCATATGGTGTACAAGAATGGTGTCAAACCTCCTATGTTCGATGGAACAAATTATGCCTTCTAGAAATCTAGGATGGAAGCCTTTCTTGTCTCGTCAAGGTTTGGTGTATGGAAGTTAGTTGAAGATGGATATAGTATACCTACTACTACTCCAACAAGTGAAGATGATATAGAGGATTATGAGAATATTAGAAAAGTAAGGAATGATATCTTGAGTGGGCTTTCTATTTCAGAACTTGTGAAGGTGATAAGCTACAAAACAGCTAAAGATTTTTGGGTAAAGTTACAAAGTATTTATGAAGGAGATGCTAGGGTCAAGCAAGCAAAGATGCAGAATTTCAAAGCCAAATTTCAAACCCTAAGATGTCAGAAGATGAAGATATTGCAGGTTACATGCTCAAGGTGGATGAAATTGTCAATGTCATCAATGGTCTTGGTGGAAAATCGAAGGAAAGTGAAGCTATGAAAAAGGTATTAAGAACTCTTCCTAAATCTTATAGTGCTAAAGTTTTTGCTATTGAGGAAGCTCAGAATTTGGATCAATATACTAGAGATAAAATGTTTGGTGCATTAACTACTTTTGAATTAAGATATTTTGACCAAGATGCTTCAAGGAAAGAAACTACTTTTAAAGTCAAAAAGAAGGAGAGGAATGATGAATCTGATCTAGATAATCTTGATGAAGTGGAAGAAAATTTAGTAAGAAGATTGAAAAAGGGCACTAGAAAATACAAATGTAAGTTACCCTTCAAGTGTTTCAATTGTGGAAAGATAGGTCATTATGCTTCAAAATGTCCAGGAAAAGTTTCAAATGACAAACATAAAGATCATAAAGGTAAATCTTTCAAGAAAAATTATTATGTTAAAGAAGACAATGGTACATCTAATGATGAGGAATCAGACTATCCAAATGATGGAAGTAATCAATTCATGTTCGTGGCTTTGAATTTTGGAATTAATTAGAACTAACCCTGAAAGATGTGTGAAGGAAATTGCTCCCAAAATAGGTCACGATATTGAAGGAACTATTTTGACTTCCTTTCATGCAAGAGAGGAGAGAAACTACTGGATAATTAATAGTGGATGCTCAAATCACATGATAGATGATAAGAGTAATTCTGTTAAACTTGAGAAGTATGATGGTGGTTTTGTTAATTTTGGTGATGACACATCTAGTAAGATATGTGGAAAAGGTTCAATTAGTTTTGATGGAAAGCATAAGATAGATGATATTCTTTATGTCAAGCATCTCCATCATAATATTCTTAGTGTACGACAAATGTGTAGTAGAGGATACAATCTAGTGTTTCAGGATGATAGTTGTGAAATTAGAAAATGAAGTTTTGAAACCCTTGTTGCAAGAATAAGGACATAAGGGAATTTTTATCAACTCAAAGGTGTTGGTGGTAAGTGCTTTATGTCATAAATCAATGAAAGTTGGCTATGACATAGAAGAATATGTCATATCAATTTTGATATCCTAGTGAAGATCAAATCTACTCATGTTGTGAGAGACATGCCAAGAATTACAAAGCCTATCAATGCAATTTGCAAAGAGTGACAGGTTGGAAAATAGGAAAAGAAGAGGTTCAAGACTAAGGAATATTCTATCATAGGACCTCTGGAGTTTGGGCACATAGACCTATGTGGACCTACCAGAATAAGAAGCTCTCAAGGTGACAATTATTTTATGTTGTTAATAGATGATTACTCTATAATGACTTGGGTGACCTTTCTCAAAAAAAAATAAGAAGCTCTAGACATGTTTAAAGTATTTAATTCTATGGTTGAGAATGAAATGGATTTGAAAATTAAGTGTTTAAGGCTTGATAGAGGTGGTGAGTTTACCTCTAATGATTTTAATAGCTTTTGTGAAGATCATGGGATAAAAAGACACTTATTAGCTCCTAGGACTCCACAGCAGAATGGAGTTGTGGAAAGGAAGAATAGGACAACTCAGGAGGCTGCAAGAACCATGTTGAAGGAAGAAAATCTATCGAATGTCTATTAGAGAGAAGTTATTCATACCGCAGTCCACATTCTTAACAGAGGACAAGTAAGAGTGAACATTTCAAAGGTTCAAAGACCCTCTTTGATCTATGGAATGGAAAACCTCCTATTATGAAATATTTTAGAGTGTTTGGAAATAAATGTTATATCAGGAGAGATGAAGAGAAATTAGGAAAGTTTGATGCAAGATCAGACAAAGGAATATTCCTTGGATATTCTTCAAAGAGCAAGGCACATAGGTGTTACAACAAAATTTTAAATAATATAGTTGAAGATAGTAAATTGTGTTGTTGATGCCTAAAATACCTATTTACCCTAATGCTAAAACAAAGTTGTTAAACTTATGAAAGTTTGAAATCAATTGAAAAACACACAGGAGAATCTTGAACTTAGCACTATCCTTAGCAACGAAACAAAAAATGTAGAGCCACTCTAATGTCTAAGTAAATTGGTGATACAAAGTATACACACGACTTAGAGGACCTGAGGATCCCTAACTAAGAAGTTCATTATTCACAAGAGGGATACATTAAATCATTAACCAGGGGTTGTAAAACTTAAGACAATGCTGGCAAGATATATATGTGCATAGATCCTAGTACAAGCGAATAAACATGCACAAATACGGTAAAATTTGGTTAAATATAATAAACTATTAATTCAAAAATAGGGGAAAAGAATGTAAAAAACTACCTTCTGCTATGAGTCCCTAATGCTAATGGTTGTAACTATTAACTATTAAAATTTAGTGTCCTAACTTAGCTAACCCTCTAGAGTAGGGTCAAAACATTAAGATATAGAATCAAATTTAGTAAATGTAACACATTCATTTATAATTATATAACTAAAAACTACCAATTGAATTCACAATGCATTATCTATTCTAACAACTGAAACTAAAATAGTTTGGTAGTACCTCAAGTGGCCCATGCTTGAGTTTTTGCTTCCACAGAATTTATCAAATACTCACTTACTCAACCAATCATGACATTAAATCAAATCTCTTCATTGCATTCTAACACTGAACTATTATAAAAAATCTAACAGAAAATTTATTGAAGATATGTATTCAATAACATAAACTCTATTCATAATACTGTAGGATTTTATGGTAAACTCTTCAACACACCAAGATCACCTACAAGAAAAAAATAAATTCCACAAGAGAGATGGAAGAAATATCTTGCTATGATTAAGGATGCAAGAATGCCAAAATAGTAGCCAAAATGAATATGGTAATGTACATATGAAGCCTTTCTTTTATAGGAAAGGTGAGGAATAGGATTAGACAAGATCATGACAAGTGCCTTAATCATATCACACGAGACAACAAAGTCATAACAAATTAGGAAAAAAACATTAAATAAATGCCAACTAGATAAGTGACAACTAATGCTTAACTAGAAAGATTCCTTCTTAGGACCTAATTGGACTTAACAATGTAAATAGGACCTAGATAGGTAAAACACCTATTTACACCAACAAATACTACTGCTACTACTTAGTAATACTAGTAACTAGATAACTATATCTCCTCCTTGATAGTGGATCCTACTATATAGGGTTTGTGAGGATTTTTATTATTCATGGATTGAAAACAAACTTATAAAACAAATGTCAACTCTTCCTCAAGGATAGGAAGAGGATTGAGTTTTCCAACATAAAATAATAACTATCTAAAATAGGAGTAGAGAAACCAAATACAGACTCTATGTCCAATAGCTTAACTACTCACAACAAAAACATGTTTATAGAATGGTTCTATCATAATTATATTCTCCTGCAATTAGACTTTGTCTTCTCTTGTTGTTACACCGGTAGGTAAGAGAGATTTTAGGTGACTCACAAACTTATCAATAAATGATCACCTCTGTTTCTTCTAAAAGTGTTGCACCCCAATCAGTTGACTTCTTCTCTGCAACAATCAATAGTCCTTATGATGTGGGTTGAGAAACCTATTTTTTGTGGGTTAATATTTCTTCTTGTTGCAAATGTTAATCTTATTCCTAAGGAATTCTCATTATCGACAATCATAAATTAAACATAAAATCCTGCTAAATTTTATAGAAATTTATAAATTTGTGCATACATATCAACAAATCATATTTCCTATTCATCTCCTAGGTATTGTTGGGGATCTTGTTCAAAGGGAGAATATTCTTCTATTGAGGTTGCATAATATTGTGGCCAAAGAGGAGGAATTTTGGAAGCAAAGGTCTCGAATAATGTGGTTGAAGAGTGGGGATAGGAACACCAAGTTCTTTTATCTCTCTACTTTGAAACATCGGGCCTCTAATCACATTAACTCTATCAAGTTTAATAATCAGTTGATGGATAAGGATGAGGATATTTCATGGGTTACTTCTTCCTTTTTCTCTAACCTATTGAAAGTTGATGGTGGTCTTGATTCTTCTTGTCAAGATGTTCTTCTTCAAGATATTCCTAGTATTATCTCGGTAGATCTTAATCGGCAGTTATTTTGCATTCCTTTGGAGGATGAGGTTCAAAGTGTTGTTTTCTCTTTTGAAGGTAACAAAGCACCTAGCCCTAATGGGTTCCCTATGTTTTTCTTTCAGTCCTTTTGGGATATTGTGGCTAGGGATGTGGTGGATGCTACGAAAGAATTCTTTGGTAGTGGTATCCTCCTAAAGGAACTTAATGCTTCTTTCATTGTTCTTATTCCCAAGAAGCTGGGGGGCCTCTCTTTTGATGAGTTTTGTTCCATTAGTTTATGTAACTTTTTCTACAAGATCTTCTCCAAGGTGTTGGTGATCAGAATTCAAAAGATTCTTCCCCAATTCATTTCAATCCAACAAAATGGATTTGTTCCTAGAAGGAAAATTCTTGATTTGGTTCTTACTGTGCATTAGAATATTCATTCTTTAGTTGTGAATAGAAAGGTCGGTTTTCTTTTGAAATTGGATCTTCTGATATCTTATGACTGTGTTGATTGGGGATTCTTACTTAAGATTTTAAATGCTTTTGGTTTTGGGGAGAAGCTGGTGTTGTTGGTTTCTCAGTTGATTTCTACCCCCAATTTCTTTGTTCTTATCAATGGGTCTCCTTTTTTTGGTTGTTTGAGGGGATTAAGACAAGGAGATCCTATTTCTCCCTTCCTTTTTATCATTTTTGTAGAGTCGCTTGGTAGAATTATTCAGAGATTTTTTAATTCTAGTCAGCTGATGGGGCTTTCTCCTTCTTCCCAAAATCTAATTTCCTCGCATCAACAATTTGTGGATGATACACTCATGCTCGGGGAATCATCCATTAAAGAAGCTAAAGTTGTTAAATGTGTTATGCAGTTGTATTAATTGGATTATGGACAAAAGGTTAGCCTTCCTAAGAGTAGGATTTTCTTCCTTAATACCCCTATTGATAGGAAGCAAAGAATTGTTTGGATTCTTCAATGTAAGATTAGGGAATTACCTTCATCTTATTTAGGTCTCCCTTTGTGCTTTAATTTTGTGCCTGGTTCTTTTTAGAGGGGTTTGTTGGACAATTTTAATGTCAAAATAGTTGGTTGGAAGGGTGCTTTGTTGAGCCAAGTGGGGAAGATTCAATTGATTAAATCAACTTTTCAAAATCCCCCTATCTATGCTCTTAGCCTTTTTCAAATTCCTTAGAAATTTTTGGATAAATTAGAAGGCATCTAGAAGACTTTTCTTTGGTCCAGGGTAGAAGAAAGAAAGAGGTTACATCTTCTTTCATGGGATGGAGTGTGCAAACCTAAGAAGGTAGGGGCACTTGGCATTCAGAAAATCAGAGAGTTTAATATGGCTTTACTTTCTAAGTAGCTTTGGAATCTCATTTCTGGTAGTAGTGAATGGGCCTGTATTGTCTCAAGTAAATACCTCAAGGCAGTGGATCATTTTAGAGATCTCCTAGATTCAATATTTTCTCCTCCTTCTAGTTCTTTTCTTTGGAATGCTATCGTGAAATATAAACATATTGTTTCCAAAGGTTTGAGGTGGCAATTGGGGAATGGGAGAAGGATTTTTTTTTGGGATGACTGGTGGTTTGGAAATGGCATGCTAAAAGATAAAACTTAGGCTCTGTTAGCTCTCAAAAACGTAGGAAAAATACCTCAAGAGGTTTCCAATCTCTTGATACGTTTCAGGGTAATAGACAAGGCCAAAAGATTTAGACCTTCTACTCTTCAGGTGGTGCTAGACCTAGGTGGGTGTACCTATAATAATGAAGCAGACTTGACCAATTTTTATTTCCTAAAGCTATTTACCCATGCTGGAAAATAAGAGTGGACAAATAAGTTTTAATTTGGTATAAATTGTATAAGCAATATCAAGGTAAAAATCCAATATGTTCATATGAAAAAACTGAATGAAACTAAATAGTGAAATAACAGAGACTAGTGCCTTATTGGGTATATGGAGTCAAATGAAAATCCAAAATGAGTAACTTCTCTCTGGAAGAAATTCAAATTGTTTGGCATATAGGTTTTAAGTTTATAACTGGTATAAACATGCAGGAATATGACTACTGAGTTCTTCTTAATGATCCAAATGAGATTCCCTAATTACTATGATTGTTTTAAAGGATTTAATCTTTCCTTGAAAGACCCAATTAATCCAACCATAAACTGAAAAATATCCTTGATCTATCAGTATAAACAATTAGAAAATATCAACCTTGGAGAGAACTTCATCAATACTTTTAATTGACACAACAAACAACTGAAACCAGAAAAATATCATCACATCAAATGAATTCAATTGAAATATCCATTTTTTTTTACAGGCATCATAGTCTCAAAAATATAAACATTTTGTATCTATTGTATTTTTTGTTCGATCTCTTTTATCCATTATCAAAAATGGTTTTATATATCGGCCACATGAAAAGTTGCATCCATTCACATTCGCATCCGGGCAGTTATTTCATTCGGGCCTTTTCAAACATTCACCAGACATCTGCTATAACGTCCTGTAGTCACACCGACACTCTGATTCTTCCCGACAATCAATATATCACATATCACTATGGATTCATGCAGTCTGATTGACATTTTGAGTCTCACTGATAGCCTATCTGTATCTTCGCTTCTATCACCAGGTTGTCTTGTAGTTATACCGATGCCTTGAGTCTCCCCGACATTTTATCCTTTCAGTCTTAAGTATTGTTGTGACTTTTAGGGGTCAGAAAACATTCCTCCGACTACATCATGTTTTGTCAAGACTTGTCCTTCATCAATTCTGATCGGCGAGACATAGTGGTTTTCCTACCGATGGAACTTCATTCGGCATGAGCTTCCTATCTCTCTCTGATGATGCCAGTCTCACCAAGTCCATTTTTGTCCAAATATACTACCAAGTCCCAATGTAGTCTTGTCACTATGACATAAGGGATCAGTAGGACTCCGTGACTTCATATTGATGACAACGACGGAACCCAC
The DNA here is from genome assembly GCA_007258455.2 of Sequoia sempervirens. Lineage (NCBI taxonomy): Eukaryota > Viridiplantae > Streptophyta > Pinopsida > Cupressales > Cupressaceae > Sequoia > Sequoia sempervirens. The sequence continues at coordinate 151,028,598 of VDFB02358134.1, read as the reverse complement.
CCTACCTTATCGGTAAGACCAAATGAATGTTGCAGGACATTACTCTGATTGCTCCTGTCTCGCCAAACTTTCACTTTTGTACTTCATCGGTATGACATACAAGTGCTCGCTATGACTAATCCCGATGATTGTTGCCTCGCTGATATGTCTTTATATCTTCGATCAGTAAGACACGAATAGACTCGATATGACTCATTCTGATAAACTTTATCTTGTCGATAGGATCCTCTAGTCATTGAGACAATGAACTGTGTCCTGCCGATATGTGTCTTCAGATGAAATCATATGGTATGACATTCTCGAACTCTTGTTGATATACTGCACAAGATATACGTTAGTATAAAATGCTTTATGGATCGGGGAGACCCTCACCATCTCTTCTTGATATGAATTATGCATTCAAATGCTCAAGGATAAATGAATTCTATGGGACCAAATGATGAAAACAAGCTAAAACATGGGCAAACATGATATGAAAAGTGGATGGTATGGGAATTTTTTGGGAATTAATGAGTATGTGCAGCCATAAAATTTTCAAAATTTTACAGTTCTAACAAGCTCTTCCTTGGATGGATCTTTGTGTTTAGCATTTTGGTCGCTTTGTGGCTGATTATATAAGCAATGGTACATGGAAGAGGTTGTATGATTTCATGCTTGGTTTGGAAATTCTCTCAAGATCCTAGGCTTTTTTTCACATTCCTTCTTTAGCTTTGATGGGAAGGATTGTTTGGAGGTTTTCTTCTAATGGTAAATTCTTTGTTTCCTTGGCTTTTACCTTACAAGTCTCTTTTATTGGTCCTTCCCCCTTTTGGGCCTCTCTTTGGAACCCAAGTTAATTCCTAAAATTAATATTTTCTTTTGGTTGTTCTACTAATCTAAAGTGTTGACTATTGATAATCTTGTGTGAAGGGGATTTATGTTTCCTAACCGTTGTTTCTTATGTGAAGAAGAGGCATAGAATCCTAGTCATCTTTTGATTGGGTGTAGGTTTGTTTGTGATAGCTAGGCTCATGTGCTTTCTCTTTAGGGTTTGTGTTGGGTTTTGTAGTCCTCTCTCAGTGACTTAGTATCGTAATGGAAGGCTCCTTCTTCGAATCCTACTTTGGTTATTCTTTGGTCCCTCATCTTACCTCATTTGGCTTGGGGAATTTGGCTGGAAAGAAATAATAGGATATTTAGGGATTCTACTCTCCCTCCTATCAGATTGGCTCATAAGATTTGTGTTCTGATTAAAGATATTTTTTTGTCTCAAATATTTTTTTTGGATGGCCTAAATTTGGTGATTTCTCATGGGGATGATGAGGTTGCTCAAAATTGGAATATTCCCTATGATATTTCTTTGCCTTGGACCAAAGTTAAAGTGTCAAGGGAGGATGTGGTGTGGAAGGCTCCTCTTGTTGGGTGAGTGAAAGTTAATATTGATGGAGATGCTAAAGGTAATCTAGGTCCTACTGGTTGTGGGGGAGTGTTAAGATATTCTAATGGTAGTTTTGTTTTCATGGTGGCGCTCCCTTTGGGAACCCAGAAAAACCACTTTACAAAAGCATTTACAGCCTATCATGATTTGAAGTTAGCTCAGTCAAGAGGGTATGATAAGGTGTGGGTTGAGTTTGATTCCCTCAATATGGTTAATAACCTTAGGAGGATGTCTCATGCCTCATGGGTGGTGGAAGCTCTCATTAATGATTCCTTAAATCTTTTGGATTCATTTGATAAATATTACATCTCCCAAGTTTATACAAAGGGGAATAGGCTTGCTGATTTTTTCACCAATTATGGGGTGAACAATTTTTTGGAATGGGGAGAACATGACCTTCTTCCCCTAGAGGCTCATTCTATAATTCATAATGAATCTCAAAGGTGTTGAGAGGAGAGGTTCTTTTATGATGGCGTGGTTACATGCTCCTAAAGTGGCTTCTTTTTCTGAGGTGTAACTCACTTAGAGGAAAGTCCATGCGGTATTCTAATGGATTGGTAGCTCGAATGAATAAGCATTCATTTCTCATTATTCCTCTCTACCATCTTGTCCATTCCCCATAGATTGTGGGTATTCAAAGAGCCTTTATTTTCAAGAGGTTTCTTTTTTTTCTTTGCAAGTTTTCAAGGTATCTTTCACTCCTCTACAAGTTCTTTTTGTTGGGGTTCTTTCTTGCTGCAACTATGGGAGGTAGTCAAAATAAAACAATGCCCAAATCATGTGACAATATGAAAGCTAGAAAGAAGGTTTGCGAGTTGTTGGAGGCTGGGGGAGTCACTTCGTAGGAATTTCTTGAGGGCTGGCATAATCATTTGTTGCAAATTGGGGGAAAGGAATTTAATATCACTGAGGATCTTATTGTTGGAACTACAAGTTTGTCGACTGATGGGAAGAAATTCTATAGAGATAAGAATGAATCAAGGCCAACCATGGATACTTTCTTCAAAGATGATGAAAGGAGGAAGTTGGAAAGGGAAAAATTTGGTGGCTATTATCGTTCTTCTCTCAAGGTGATTTGGAGAGATGTTGCAGAGGAAATAATAAGGTATTTTACCATCGATGACTACTTTTCTATTATATATGAGCATCATTTTGTTTTGCTTAACCACTTTAGGCATAAGAAGAAGGTGTAATTCCCTTTCTATTTGTTGGTTTCTTTGGAAAATGGGACAAGTATTTATAGACGCAATCCTAAAAGACCTATCCTCCATAAAGGTTTAATTTTGTCAATTTATCAATATGTTAAGGCCTTTACTATCCCTACTCAACCCAATATTTCCAATTTTGGGAAGAAGGAAAAGAATCTTGAGTATGTGACGGGGTTAGAGGATGACTCTGAGGATGAAGATTATACCCCTAGGTCTAATGCATCCTTGGATTTTGATTTTGAATCTCTAGCCATCTCTAAAGGTAAGAAAAGAAAAAAGAATAAATCCCCTATCTCCTTTAGGGATGAGTATGAAACGGGAGATGAGGAAGAGATGGTTCGGTCCTATTAGAAGTCTAAATTTGTGAAGGGGTCAGGTAGCAAAAAGATGAAGGTTGAAGGTAAGAAAAGAAAAAAGATTCAATCCCATGTCTCCGCTAGGGTTGATGAGTATGAAATAGGAGATGAGGAAGAGGTGGTTCGGTCCTTCCAAAAAACTAAAACTATGAAGGGGTTGGGTGGTGAAAAGCTAATAGGGGCTACTTTAGGTAATCTAAGAAAGGAGGATCCAGTTAATAGGGGTCAGATGGGGGTCACCCCTATTTCTAATGTGCAAAAAAAGTAGGGTCGAAGAGGAGAAAGTCTCCTATGAATCTAGAGAGAGATAAGCCATAGGAGCATGATGGCAATTTGATGGATGTTGAGGACCAGTTGTTGGACCAGAAATTTGCTAAAGATGTTGATGTATCTACTTAGAAAGGGAAGGATACCTTGGAGAATGTTACTACTAGCACTAATTCCCAATAAGATTATGTTGTGGACAAGGATGGTTTTAACTTTACGAGTAAAATCAAGATTAATTATCTTGGCCTAGTGAAAGAGAGCTCTGTTTCCTTATTCAAGCTTTTCAAATGGGTTTTCCATGAGATGAACTCCACTAATGTTTGAGTTAGAGATATGAATAATAGCGTTGATGATCCCTCTTCTTCTAAGTGGCCTAATGTGTAGGCTCAATTCAACAAGGTTCAGCTCAAGGTGAATTATTTATTTGACACTCTCAAAATGGTTGTTGATGAGGCGATCAATATGAAAAATACCTATGAGCAAAGTATTATTGCCCTTGAAGGAGGGATGGAGCGTCTTAATAAAAAAATTGGAAAAGGTTTTGAAGGTCAATAAACATGTTATGTGAAATGAAGCCGAGGGTTTGTGTTTGCTAAATAAGAAGGCCAGGAAATGGCTAGGGGACAATTTTGGAATGAAAGACATGGTGGATGATGGTGGTGCACAACAAAAGACAACTAGTGATATAGGACCTTCTGCTAGAACTCGTAACAAGATTAAAGTAAATGAAAAAGGTTGGAATTCATGTTGATGAAGTGGTGGAAGTCATGAATGTCCATCATAAAATTATTGAAAGTGATCTTGAAGCTACGAACATTCTTAAAAATCTCTAGTTTGTTTGTATTTTTTGTGCTTTTTTTGGCTAACTATGTGTTGGTTTTTGGTTGCTTTTTGGCTACTTGTTTCTATTTTTAATTATATGATGAAGTAGTGGTTTATCTTGTAAAGGGTTTTGGGGCCTCTTCAAAACCTATTTTTCCTATAGTAAAAAACATATCATATTTCCATTTCCACATGCTTAAAATTGCTTAAAAGTATATAAAAGGCATTAAAGGTCTTTGGTAATGTCTTGAAACTTAGCAGAAAAAAATGATAAAAGTATTAAATACTAAAGAGAAACTAGCCAATTATAGGGCCCATCACCTTTTTCAAGTAATTATTCCTTCCACCACATCATCGAATCCTATGGATTCTTGCCTCACACGTGTGTGCCTTGGTTTTCACACCCTTTTTATTTGCAGGTACTCTTTTACATGAATTTAGATGCTATTGGTTTTCTTTCATGCACTTCTTGGTTTCACATAGTTTTAGTGTACCTATCATGGCTCTCTCTTTCTACATTATAGGGGGTTTCTATTGTTGGTGCTAATGCTTCCTTGGTTTCATTTTTTGGAGTGATCTATGTATCTAGTTCTTGTTCCTATGTACTAGGTGAATGCAGCAGTTGGTTACTCATGCATTTAAGTGAGATGGAGTATTTACCATATGGACACTTTTACCCATGCATTTCTCTCTTGTTCAAGTTGAATCGCTATATATCCCCTATAGAGTTACACTTATTGTCTTATTTAGCATGAGGTATGACTCTTTGTCTAGGGGGTTCACCTCTTTATGGGACCATTTTAATTAAGGGAGAAATTATTTTTTAGTTAATAAAATTTTATTTATTAGCATAAGAGTTTATCATTCTTCACTAATCATTTTAATTATAATCATGACTAGGTTATTTCAAACAAGTTCTTAATATCCTTTTCTACCATATTCTCATTACTTTCTTATAGGTTCCATTATTTTATTATTGTATCCTTTTATAGATCCACACTTATTCTTAACACTTTATCTAAGTAGACTACATTAAAATCCAAGAGCTTGAGTTCTATGAAAGGCTTTTATTAGTTCCTCAAGTCCTTCATTGACTAATTTTTTAGGTTAGATGGATCAAAACCCAAATGAGTATTTTGGGTCAAACTTTTGAATGGTGGAGAACCCTACTTCTACACACTTCTTCTAAGACTCATTATCTTCCACACATTCTTAAAACCTGCCTTGCTAACTCTTGTGAGTTTTTTATTGTTGATCTAGGAAAGATATTGATTTTCTCATACATAACTTTGATAGAGTGGTGTAATTAACCTCGGTTCCTTTGTTTGTAGAGTCTTATTTGATATTAATAAAAAAATTTGTTTAGTTGCAGCCCCTCTAGCATGCTCATTCATGTTTAATTCTCCCTGTAGTGAATACTTCTCTTTCTCAATTATACTAATAGCATCCTCTCTAGTGTTCTCTACTTTTTTAGATCAACAATAACCCTCCTAGCATTCTAATTCTCCATCATTAATAGCCCTCTTGGCACTTTCTTTCTTCCTTCTAATTTTTCCATTCTCTTGGGGTATCTTTCCTAATATTTTTTTATCTTCCTTTCCTCCATGGTTACTTCACTTGTTAATTCAATCTCTTCTATTAACTATATCTTATTTTTTGTTCCCTTTCACCATGGGTGTTTTTCATTTCAAATTCCACTAATCCTGGATATACTTACTAGCTTAATATTATTTTTTCTTATAGGGTCACATCTCTTCAAAAGTCCCTTTAGGATCCCTAATTCATTTTTCATCCCCTAAGTACCTAACCCCCTCTCACAGGGACAAGACATAAGGAAATATTTTATAGATCATGATATCTTGTCTTTCTTTGGTTATAATCATTTTTTATTCAATTATTTCTTACCACAATTGATATCTTTATTGTCTATACCTTTATCTTTATTCTTTTATCAAAAATGCTTTTCTACCTTGGCTACAATGTTTCTAATTATAGAATTTATCGTTTATCCCTTTAACTAGGGTCTCAACAACAAAACTAAGATATTGGAAAGTAAGGGTAGCATATCAAATATTTTATTCCTAGTAAGTGTTTATTCATACCCCAATGTAAGAGATAAGAAGAGAATGAGAGGAAGTATGATAAGTTATAGGATTTTGTGGTAGGAAATAACATATACGGATAATAAATTAAAATTAATAGCAACCATGACATACATTAGAACACATCATATGTGAGGACAACCAATATATGATATCATATATATCTATTGTTGAATAGTTACATTCAAATGGTAATATATTAGCTGCAATCCTTTCTTTCATTCATATTTGCATCTACTTTAGTGCCTAGCTATTACATATAATTTATTTCTTATATATCTTCCTCGTTTTTTCTTATTATGGGTATCCCCTCTTTCTTCATTTTCTGTTAATTGACAAACTAACTTAGTAACTTACTCCTATTTCATATCTGCAACACCTTTACATATACCCAAGTATAAGTAAAGGGTGTACCTTTTTTTCTTTGAGCTTGACAATTGATGCAATTTCTTTGCAATGGCTAAAATTTTCTCTATTGTTGCCTCTATCTTATGAACATCCAATTTAGGCACAAAAAAATAAAATTTTCACTATTTCAAATAATTTTGGACTTAATGATGAACTCAAATTTTCTCCAAGATCCATAGTGTACCTACAAAATAAAATCACTTGAAGAAAAATCCCCTAGAATCTAATTTTTTCTTAAGATTTTTTAATTCTCTAGATCATCATTTCATGCAAGAGAAAGTATATTTAACAAGATTTCTAATCCTATATCTTCTAAAAGACTAGACTTAAATTCTCCTACTCTGATACCATATAAGATTTGGCTGTGGAGACAACCATCCAAGATCAAAAAAATTGAAGGAAAGCACAAAGAAATTAGAAGATAAAAATGATAGAATAATGTTATCTTATCCAGAATAATGTTATCTTATCGAAGGATACAATATGCAAAAGAGATATGGAGAGATGCTCAATAATGAGCTATAAGTGGGTATATATGAAACAATAGAAATATGGGGTGTTGTGTGGTCTCACAACACGCCCCATTTTTCCCGTTGGAAAAATGTGGATCCCCTTTTTTTTCCTTTCCTCTATTCCCTTTTTCTTTTATTTGCTTTGGCATCGTTCTACGGCTTGGTTGGTTACTAATCTCACTTTAAATTTCACTTGGCCTTTTTTTTATCCTTTTTCTCCTCGGATTCGATGTTTCTATCTTTTCATAAAATTTTAACATATTATTGGAAATCAGAATCCCGGAGTCCTGCATTTGCATTAAAGCAAATTGTATCTTCATTTGGTTCTAGCTCTGCCCAGTATTTCATTGGCCCAAAGTCATCAATCCCAGTAATATCATTTTTCACCGAAGTCTAGTATTTTATTATTTCATTTTCTTTTCCTTATTCGGAAGTCAGAAACTGGAGATTCTATTTTGAAATTTGTTAATCTCTCTTGAACCCAGTTCCCAGTCTTTTCTTTCTTTCTGATTTTCTCTTTCTGAAGTTGAAGGTAAATTCCTGGATCTTAGTGTTTCTTCTTAAATTCAACACCAGGAAACCTCAATCCTAATGATCACAAATTGATTACGTATCTTTAATGACCTATACCTCACAGAGAATTAGCGTGACATCTGATTTCCATGTATAATCATCACATCATCTTTCTCCTCTAGTAGTGAACCTACGCAAAAATCTAGGTGTTCATGATTTGGACCCTAATCCGTAATGATTACACCTTTATTCAAGGAATTAATGCAAAATAATAGGTAATGAATGAAGGCGGTGAACTACCTATGTACTTGGCACCACCTCAAGCATGCAATTGCTTTTATAACAGTCCACTTCACGTCCTGTTGCAAATTTGCAAAGGACATTGAAAGAACGAAATGACACTGGCGCACAAGGAGAGGTTAATTTTGAGAAATCAAGAAATACATCTACCAAGGGTTTTGAAGTTACATTCTAAATGATCATCATCAACCAAAACCAGGTATTTTTTGGATAACTTACACTCTGTTAGTGATTTTCAAGCTAGAAAGATCTTGAAAATGGTATTTCCCTTTTAAGAAATTGAAATGTTGATTATTCTTTGATTTTTGAATTTAATCAAAAAATGGACTGAATATTTTATAAACTATAAGTTTCAATTAAATTTAAACCTAACTCACACACAAGACACACTTTCTGAAAAAACATAACACACCAAAGAAAATGAGTACTTCTGACAAAAGGCCAGAAGATAATTCAAATACTACAATTCACAAGCCATACCAATCAATGTGGTGGTTACAGACACTCATATGGGATAGTATTCTTATATTGAAATTTGTTCATGGATATTACAAGAAAATGCCTCTCAATGTACCAAGAATGCTACGGCAAATGGGTTACTTTTAGCAAGAGGGTTTCTGCCAGCAATGGAGGCCCCTGAATTAGTTATGCAATACATATGAATTACTACAACCCAGCCAAAAGGGTCATTGAGAAAGAAGGGAGAATTTATGCAAACCTCTCATAGAAAGGAATGATATACACATTTGGTCTCCCTATTTACACACAAATGTACAATGTCGATATGAAAGCAAAGGGAAAGATGTATCAAAATGTTGAAGAATGCAATAGATAAATTATGAGTACCCAATATTTCCAAGAACTAATTACACCAGAGACCAAAGTAATTCATAGGTCTATGTTCAACCAAGAAATGCAAGATATTATAACTCTTTTGAGCAAGGTAGTTGGTTTAAGAGATGAAAGAAAATTTGAACCCTGGATGTTTGTAATAATATCCAGCCTAATGGAAAGTCTCATGCAATCGCATTGTGGAAAGCTTATAAGTGACAGATTATATGAACAGATAACAACATTTCCCAAAACTAGGTGCTTTTATATGTCGTCATATGTTATTTACTCTTGTTCCATGAGAACCAACAAGCAAGGGTTGAAAAATATTGGTACTCTAGGCACAAAGGTCAGAAACAGTTTGATATATGCACATTTACCCCAGATCACCATCCATGGATATAAAGATAAGTATAGGAAAGTCAATGATCTATTCTCCATGAAACTAGTCAAAAAAATAGAAGGTGATAAAGCCAAAAGATTGTCCCTAGAAGCACAAAGTGTCATTTGACCAATGGGAGGCAGATACACTTAGTTCCCTACTTACTCCTACATTAGGGTGGAGGGATTTGATGGACACCCGTTCATGTTGCCCAGGAACCCAACAGACAAAATTATTTTATTAGAATTGGTGAGATAGTTGAAACTGTCTCAGGCTCTTTATAGCCATGCTCGCAACAAGACCTCTTTTAAATTTCCCATTGTGATAGGAAATTATAAGTGTAATGCAATCAGAGTGGATGACTTGTCTGAAGAAGAAATAAGAACATATAATTTTGAATATTTTACACTTCAAAGAATATATTATGAAATTGAGGGAAATATTGACAAGAATATAGCTGGTTATCATGCTCATGTACCACACTTAGAAGATTATTGGCTTAATTTTGAAGATGAGCACATAGTAAGAAGAAGAAAATATGAAAGATTGTCTCTAAAATCTGCCCAATTCTCAATCTTCATGACATCCCAGATCAGTTGGAAGAGGATGATGGCCAAGTGTTGAATAAAGTTTATAACGAAGGCAGGGTATATGATGAACCCATCCCAGACCCAAGTTATGATGATGAAGACATGACATCAATTGATGAGTTCTCTAGACCAGTTTTAGTTTATACTCAACACTGGATTGATGATTTTTGTAAAGCTTTGAGAGAAAGAGGAATCGAGCCCACATTATCAGAAGAAAAAAGAAGGAAACAAAGAGATGAAACAATGTTTGAAAGTGGAGATCCTACTAAGAAGAGAAGGAAAACTAGTAAGGTGGCTCCTGGTATAAGAATTGAAGAAAGAACCCCTAAAGTTTCAAGACAAGAAATTCCCATGAAACCATCTGCCAAGGAGAAAGATGTAGAAACAGGTAAATGTAAATCAAAAGTAAGACCCAAAGGTGCATCTTCCTCTACAGCGAAACCAAGAACTAAAATGGTTATTGATGAAGAAGCAGGAGTAACAAAAAATGTTGGTACACAAACCAAGTCTACATCTCAAAGGGCTGCAGCACTGTTTACTTAACCTCCTTCTGTTAACATCGCTAGTATGAAACAAGCATTGGGAGGAACTCCTATGGCTTTGGAGGAATTTTTTGAAGAATATGAAGCCAAAATTAAAGAATAGATGGACAAATGGGGTGATATGTGGGAGAAAGTGAAAGAAAAGAAGTCTAAAGACAAACCCATGGTACATCCAATGACATAAGAGATTCAGGATACAAGTTCCAATCCTATAAATGTTGAAGAAGAGTTTATAAAAGGAACAATTGCCTCAGAGGTGAGAAACCTTGATATCCTTGAGATGGAAATAAGGGAGGTTGCAGAGCAAGATCCTATTGATGAAATAATTGTTGAAGATAATTTTGATTCCCAGCCTTTGCTCAAGAATATTAAAAATTTTAATGAACAGTCATAGGTCTTTGAAGAACTAGAGAAAGGCCATGTTGAAGTTGAAATTGAAATTGAGAAAGAAGAAGCTACACAGTTTTCAGGTGATAGAATTGAAAATGAGGAAAACCTTGGTATAGCAGAGAATAAAGAAAGTAATTTTTAGAGAGATGAGGTTGAACATCTGGATAGATAGGAAAATATAAGTCTTCAAACAGAGGAGACAGTGCTAAACCCTACTAATCCCGAATCTATGCCAAAAATTATTGAGGAAATTCCCATTTCAGAGGATGTGATAGACCAAAGAGAAGAAGTTCCTTAATCAAGTGGAAACCAAGAACAAATAAATGTTACAGAGGTAGAGCAACGTGACAATACACCTAATTGGTTGATCAAGGAATTGTCTTCCCCAATGGAAGTAGAAGTATTGCCTCTAAATCTTAATAGTTTATATAGGAAGTAGATACTCCTAAACCTGGGTGTAGAGAAAAAACAAAAGATGTCATACAAAGAAATGCAGATGGTAGCAGAACCATCCATATAGCTACTCCAACAGTTGATAAAGATAGACATAAAACAACACCAAAGGAGTACAAGATAATGAGTATTAATCTTGGACACTCATCTTGGAGGCAAGAGTCAGAAGAAATAAAAGTGAATTTGAATGCTACTATTGCCAAAGGGAAAAAATATAAATAGAAGAAAAGAGAATTGAAAGAATGGGTTTCTACCTTGGAGAATTTTATAAAATCATCAACTTTATCTGATCAAGCACAAGCTAAATTGCCCCAACATCTAGTATTGATGTCACAAGAATAGGTGGATGTAATTGCAAAAATTCGCCACAAAATGAATATATTTGAAGAATGGATTGAGTACTGGGTAAATCAAGGAGAAGAATTCATTACAGATGCAATAGGGAAGCACAAGGAAGCAAACCGTCAGTCAAACAAATCAAAAATATTTGAAAACGAATTCAGATTTCACCATGAGCAAGTTATTGAAGAAGGGCGAAATGTTGAAATTCTCATGCAAGTAAATATCCAAGAATTGATACAGGGAAATGTAATCTCATAACAAGAACTTCCATTGCCAGAAAAATGGAAGAAACAATTGAAATGTGAAGGTGAAATGGTAACTAAATGCATTGAAGGATTCTAAAAGGTCACTGTTGAATGTGGAAAATTGATTGATGAAGATCGAGAGTTTATTGAAATGCTAGTATACCAAGGTTGTGATCCCCAGACATTAGGACAAGAGGTTAAAGAAGATAAAGTCATCAAGGAATGGATTGAAAGAATAAACAGAGATCCTGTTCAGCTGTTAACGAGGGAGGTCATTAATGAAATTATATAGTGCAAGAACACTATAGCTAAATATGGTGCAGATAAAGTGCAGAGGAATGGTATTATACTCCAGGTATCTAAAGAATATACTAGGCTCAAACTCACTTGGAGGGAAGTACAAGGGATTTCAAAAGAACATATGCATGAAGTATTAAACGATTTCTAAGAGTACTAGTTAAAGAAAGGCAGAGAAAGAATCCTGGAGTCTAAATCTTGAGTGAGGAGAAGAAGAACCAGATACCAGACACTGGAAGTGTGATGGAGGTTTTGTTTTGTTTGCAATTTTGAGTTTGCAGGTTGATCTCGATCCCAATAGATGTTCCTCATTTCGGTATTTTGGAAAGAAACTGATAGCCTCAACATATGTGAAGTGTTTCGTGCTGGAGTATGAAGTGAAAGTGTTGTTGCTGACGAAGTCAAAGCTTTGATTTGGTCTAAAATATTCTGATGATAGTTGGTGAATGCCATGTGCTACATTTTAATTTGTTGTTTATGATTCTTTGGATAGACTTTAAGTTGAACATTTGAGGCCTTGTTCCTCTAAAAGGTGTTTCCTACTTTATTTTTATTTTAAGTTCAGAATTTGTGGATGTCAGAAGAGTATAAACCTTTTTCAAGTTTTGTTCTTTTTTCCTATTTTTTGAATCATTCTAGCGTAAAACTTTGTATGCACGTAGACATTGATTAATATCAAAGCCAATTAGATAGCTACCTATCTCATGTATCTTTTGTAGCTAGTTTTGTTAGTTCAACCAAAAAAGACTATGTTGCGTCGTTTAAGGGTGCATACAGAACCTACTCAGTGTCCAAAAATGAAACCCCTCTCTTTAAAAGCTCACACCATTTTATATGTAGTTGTGAAGCAATCTGGTGAAGTATAAAGTTGTTTGCTCTGTTTTAATTAATTATTTGGGGCATGCGTGGAGAATAACTGGGAGAAACTTTTAATTTTGAGTATTTTTATGCTTTATTTTAGAGTAGATGTTTAAATTCTTGAAAATGTTCCAAAAATTAAAATGAATGGATGGAATTTTATTGAAAATATTTCATTTTCTATGAAATTAATGAATGCTTAATGCTAAATCTACTGAAGTGATAGCAAATAATTTGTGATGTTCATGATATATTATTGTAAATCTTTCGATTTCATGATGTTATTTTATGAATGAAGTAGAAATTTTGTGTGAAATGCTTATGATTCTTAATAAAACTATAAATAGTCGTAGTCCCTTTGAGATTAACAACAAATATCACATCAGTAACCAAGAGTGACCCTAGTGCAATAATGACCTAGTTATTGGAGACTTGGGATTGAACTAAAGCCAATCTTTTCCTATTAAAGAATAATTCCTCTCTAGGTTGTCTTTGTTCGATATCTTTCAAGAAGGATAACCTCTTTGCAATATTTTCTATGAATAATTTATTCACCCTGTTTGTTGCAAGTAAAATCGTCATCAACAGGAACTAATGCTAGAAGGAGGGCCTATTGCTATCATTTTTGGATTTGTTAAGCTTTAAATTGGATTTCCATAGAATCACTAGATCTCAATCTGGTGATCCTCATGTGACTTTAGGCGAGCTTAGTGGTTGAACGTCATCTAGACCTTAAAATTCTAGAAGTTTAAGTACAAGTTCCAAGAATCCAACTATTGTTGTACCACCACCCCCCATAGTGATGGAATTATTTAACGTGGAGTCACCAATTCAATTTGCTATGTACAACGATTACTGAAAAATCCCAACAAGTTGTGTCCTAAATATTATTTCCACAAAGATGTGGAAGAACATATTAGTATCTTTAAGGATACATGCTTTAGAGTGAGGATTCAACACGAAGATGTCGTATGTAGGTTGTTCCTATACACCTTAAGCGATGAAGTTTACCAATGGTATATCAACCTACCTCGTAATTCTATTAGATCATGGCAGGACATGGAAACTCAATTTTTAGCCAGATTTAGAATATTGACTGACCCTTCTTTGTTATATCATCAATTTTCTCAAATTAAGAGGTTCAAAGGAGAACTTATAGCTGCTTTTAATGACAATTTTCAAAAGGCTTATTCTAGGCTACAAGCACCTTACGTAGTGAATAATTTTTCTACTATTGCAATTTATTATACAGCAGTAGATCCTTTAACTCCTATGTTTGTGAAGTGAAGAGAAAATCCTCCTACTACTTTACCAAAAGCCTATGTTGAAGCTGTGAGTGTGAATTTAGAAATGAAACATCTTGGAAATGGATCGTTTGTGAATGGCATAAACGGATTGAATATTTACCCTTCCCCGAACATAAATGGAGTCCCTCTAGGTCATCCTATACCTCCTAATGTTTATCCTTTAGTGGTTCAGAATGAGACATTTCCTCAAAGTACTTTCTTTCAACCAGGAAATATTCAAGCTTTAGTCCCTCACCCTAGTCCAGCTATTATAGAGCTATGTCCTAATGGAAAAAAAAAATTCTCACAAACTCAAGAAAATCAAAATATCAAAATTTCTGAGGAAAAGGAAGACATGAAAGAAGTTATAGCTCAACTCAAAAGATTAACCACTGAGGTTACACAATTAAGAAATCAAAAAAATTATGCTCAAAATAACAACCAGAACTCACAAAATCAGACGTATAATGCACCTAGGCCACCTAGACTTTGGAATACACAACCTAATAATGGAGGAGTATCAACACCTTTAGATAATACTAATCCTACTGATGAAAGGTCCACATCAAAAGTGAATTTAACTGATCTTGCGATAAATAATTGGTGTAGAATTCATAATACAAATTCTCATGTTGAAGTAGATTGTTCGCAATTCAAAATTACTTCAGACATTTTTCTAGCTACTACATATTATAACGAACATTGTGACTCTCATCCTCCTAAGGGAAATGAGTTAGTCCTGTAGGATATGACTTTGCTTTAGTCCTTGAAGTTATGAATGTTTCAAATCACTTGTTGTTATCACAAGTCAGGATCATGAATATGAAAGTGATAATTCAACTATGAATCTAGAAACATATACTTTTCCCTATCAAGATGAAAATGAGCCTCAGGAAGAAATTGATGAAATTCATGCCTTTCAACAATATCAGAAGGACATAATTACAACACAAGAAATAATGCCAATAGTGGAGGTAAATTTAGCAGGCCTTTGACGACGTTTATCCCGCCTAACAACTTTAATACTCCACCTAATGATAAATCAAGCAATAATCTAGGGTTACCCAAGGTAACCTCTCACTACAATTCATCAAATGCTTCAAAAGGTGAAAAGAAAGATTTCATTGACCAAAAAAATTTGACTAATTATTTAGCGGAAGAAATAAAAAAGGTAAAGATTAGCCTTTCTCTATTAGAATTTCTCAAAACACCTATGATCAAGAAATATTTCGTAAATACTTTAGAATATTTTCCAAAAGAAGACAAGTTCAAGGACACTCTGGTGAAAGATAGTCAGGATAAAACAAAAGATAAGAACATTATTCCCATAACAGATGCACAAGTAGCCTTTTGCAAAGGAAAATTGGAGTCCCCACCATTTTTACTCACTTTGAGAATATTCAACAATAATCTTCATAATTGCCTAGTAGACTCTGGAGAATCTACTAACGTGATGCCTTTATCCATATGTCAAACACTAGGGTTAACTCTGGAAAGTTCTTTAAATAAAGTCACTCAACTTGATAAAAAAGAAGTAAATGTAGTCGGGGAGTTGACTAATATTCACATGCAATTGGCTTTGGACCCTAAAATCCAATATTACATTGACATTCAAGTCATTGAGATACCTGATACTTATGGTATGCTTTTGAGAAGAGATTGGTCTAAAACCTTGAATGGATATATAGCTACTGATTTCTCACATATGTGGTTACCATGGAAGGGAGTTCCTAATCAAATCAGGATCGAAAGAGAACCGTGCATGAAATATATGATCATTGGTTATAATCAGAGAAATGAAGTTCTATACATTGATGTAGAACCAAGAGTTTACAAAATACGAAGTTTAGGAGTTAAAATAGAAGAAGTCTTCGCGTGTGATGCTAAGTAACCTAATCAATTGACTCTTGGAACAAATGTTTTAATTGAATCAAATTGTGATTCTTTTGAAGAAGAGAATAGTCCTTATGATAAATTTCAAAAGAATATTATTGCAAAATCTCAGGAGAGTGATAAAATTAGAATTTCACTAAAAATTTTGTTGTTGCAGGATTGGTGTAGGTTGCATAATGCCGCCCACTCAAAAAATAGTTGTATGACGTGTTTGGAGATAATTCATAGAATTGAGAACCAGTACTATCTAGAACATGATAAGGTCAAAAGATTTGGATCAGGAATACAGAAAGATAAAGCTCAAGACATACAGACTGAAAAGATTAATTCAACGATACTGAAGAATGGTAAAGTACAAGTTACAGATGATCCCACCTAGATTCTTAAATTTGACAGATCCAAATCAAAACAAGGGATTGGAATCGGAGTTGAACTTATCAACCTGCAAGGTAAATCTTTTTTTGCTGCATATCGATTGCAATTTCAATGTACTAACAACATGGTAGAATATGAAGCCCTTATACATGGCCTGACCCTTGCAATTAAGAAGAAAGTCAGAATCCTTAAAGTGTTTGGTGATTCAGAATTAGTGGTTAGACAAGTACAAAAGAAGTATATCTGCCACTACAAGAGATTGTCCAATTATTGACATAGAGTATGGGATTTAATAGAATATTTTGATGCATTCAGCATTACTCATATCCCTAGAACATTTAATCAAAGATTTGATGCTTTGGTTTCTGTTGCTAGTACTCTAGAGCCTCTAAAGGCCTCTTATTTGAAGAGATTTACAGTTGAGCTGGTGCAATTACCTTCGATTCCCGATAATGTTACTAATTTATAGGTATTCAAAGATGACCGGAAGATATCAGAGTTCGTCACTAATTCTAGTATTTTCGAAGCACAAGTAATTGAAGAGATAGATCGCCCTGACAACAAAATTCAAGATGAAGAATTAGCTCAAGCCAGAGATAATAGCATTCGGAAAGGAATAATTGAGTTAGAATGATTATTTGACATTGATCAGATAGTCAAATAGAAAGATTTTCCTTAAAATGATGGGGGACAGTTTGAATTATACAATTTGTATACTAAAGAAGATCCTAAGAATGTGCTCATAGGAAAGGTTTGTACTGAAGAAGCGAAAAGCAACATTGCTCAGGCACTTAAATATTATTGGAAGGTTATAGCTTGGACATATGAAGATTTCAAGACTTATGACACTTCCATCATTACTCATACGATACCATTAAAGCCTAATGTGAAGCCTTTCTGGCAGAAACAACGGCCAGTAAATGCACTCTTAGAGCCTTTAATTCAAAAAAAATTTCAAAAAAAATTATTAGCTAAAATATTTTTTCCTATCAGACACTCTACTTGGGTGGCAAACTTGGTCCCTGTGAGAAAGAAAAATGGAGATATACAATTGTGTGTAGATTTTCGGAACCTCAACAAGGCATCTGAGAGACAACTATCCACTACCCTCACTTGAAGAAGTGCTACAAATAGTTAACAATTCACAAATGATGTCTATTTTGGATGGATTCTCTGGATATAACCAAGTAATGGTAGCAAGGGAAGATTGGATGAAAATAGATTTCACCATGAAGTGGGGAACTTTTGCTTACAGAAGGATGTCATCCGGATTGTTAAATGTTAGAGCTACATTCTAGAGAGCCATGGACTATGCTTTCTATGAGTTGATAGGAAAATGTATCATTATCTACATGGACGACCTTACAATATTTTTGAAAGATAGAAGAGATCATGTTTGAGATCTCAAATCGATATTACAGAAATGTGAAACTTACGGAGTTTCATTAAATCCTAAAAAGTGCATCTTCGGGGTAACTAAAGGCAAGTTATTGGGACACATCATTTCTGAATGAGGTATTTCAATAGACCCAAAAAGAGTGAGTGCACTACTCAAGCTACAACCCCCGGGAAGTAGAAAAGAATTGAAGTCATATTTTGGTAAGATTAATTTTGTTTGAAAGTTTATTACCGGATTTTCCGAAATAGTGAAACCACTCAATGATATGTTAAAGAAATATGCTAAAATAGAGTGGAAAAATGAAGCTAAGATCGCCTTTGAGAATATAAAGACTACAATCACAAAAGCACCGATATTGGTAAGTTTGGATTATGTTAAGCCTTTTTATATTTACTCTTTTTCTTTTGGTCACACTTGTGCGGCAGTATTAACACAGAAAGATGAACATAAAGAAGAAAAACCAATTGCTTTTATGAGCACTCCATTCAAAGAAGCAGAGCTAAGATATACAGATATTGAAAAACAAGCCTTTGCTTTGGTCAAAGTGGTACGTAAGTTTAGAAATTACACCCTCAAGAGTATAGTCAAAGCTATTGTTCCAGATTCTACAGTCAAAATGTTGTTAACACAGAGTGAGCTCAAAGAAAAAAGAGCCAAATGGGTCACAATCTTACAAGAATTTGATCTAGAAATCATACCCATGAGATTGGTTCAGGGACAGGCTTTAGTTAGATCTATTGTAGAAATAGATCTGCAAATTTCAAGTCAACAATATACTTTAGATGTAGAAGACTAAGACGACTGGTATTTGGATATATGGCATTATCTGGCTAGCCATACTTGCCTTGATCATATGCAAAGAAATCAAAGAAGATCCCTTAAGATAAAATCACAAAGTTACATGATCAAAGGAGGAGCTCTATTTAAAAGAAACCATGACGGAATCTATTTAAGATGCTTAAATAGAATAGAAGCAAATAAAGTGTTGCAGGAACTATACAATAAGTTTGGAACAGCTCATGGAGCACACTTAGCTATTGCACACCTCATTTTGAAAGTTGGTTACTACTGGCCAACAATTTTCAAAGATACATATGAACACATTAAACACTGCTATACATGTCAAATTGCATCAGATAAAGGAAGATTCAATGCTCAATAGCTACAACCAGTGATGGAGATGCATTGCTTTTCACAATGGGGACTAGACTTTATTGGAACCATTAATCCTCCATCCTCCACTAGCCATAGATTTATATTAACTACTACAAAGTACTACACCAGATAGATAGAGGTATGTCCCAGCAAGCAATGCACTACAGAAGTGGTCATCAAATTCTTGGAAGAGAATATCATCACCAGGTTTGGAGTACCATATGCATTGGTATGTGATAATGGCCTTTCCTTTGCTTCATTGGAATTTTCTAATTGGGCATTTGAATATGGTATAACACTAAAATTCTCATCTAACTATTATCTACAGGGAAATGGATTAGTTGATTCATCAAATAAAAATCTGTTAAATATAATTAGAAAATTGATTGAAAAGAATCTTAGGGAATGGAATTCTTTGCTAAAATTCTCCCTTTAGGTAGATCGTACTAGGATGAAAGTTGCATTAGGGAATTATCCTGATCATTTAGTCTACGAGGTAGATCCTATACTACCAATGAACTTAAAAATCCCTACTTAGTAGTTTGCACAAGAATATATTGGATTAGATGACCAAACAGAAGCTCAATTGTTTCCACTCATGCATTTAAATGAAATACACACTCGAGCTATAGATCATTTTGCTAGGCATCAATCTGTGGTAAAAATATGATTTGATAAGAGAGCTAGGCTAAAGACTTTTAGAATAGTTGATTTGGTCCTGTATTTGAATAAAGCCCATGAACGTAAAGGTGAACATGGTAAGTTTGACAAGTTATGGATAGGTCCATATCAAATTTCTGAAATCTTGGGTGATAGTACTTATAGGTTGAAGTCTTTGATTGGTGAAGATATTCGATTGCATGTTAATGGGAAGTTTCTAAAGCATTATTTCCAGTCATAAGTAAATAGTTTCTTGTAAATAGCTTTCTATAAATATTTTTTTGTTATTGTTTTGTAAATAGTTGTTTGTTTCTTTTGTTTTGTTTTTTTTTCTGGGTGTTGCATCATTTGACTTTACAATGATTATCAACTTTTGAAGGTGAACAGGTTAATAGAACGTCAACTCTAGAAATTTGATCTATGTCCTAACTAGAAATAGTCCTTTATTTATAAATTGTTCAAGAATTATTCAATTCTTTATACTTTGGTTAGCATGAATCATTCAGTTGATGTTGAGCTACAAACAAATACATTTTAATCATTCTACTAAAATTTTGGATAGCAGTTGTTTGCATTAATTGAAAAATCAAAAGACTACCTTTGCTACCAATGTAATTCCCAACCTAATAGTAGGCTTCATTGCTTGCAAGTTGATAAAAGAGTTATCATTGAAATATCAAAAGAGAAAAATGAGGTGTCATTTTTATATCTAAAAAAATAATAAAAAATAAATAAAAAAATAAAAATATCAACTCTTTAGGCTATCCAAATAACTCTACCGAGGCTATAGATGCCTAGCTGATAGTAAAGCTATGTTTGGGGGGGATTACGGTGATAACCTTATCAGGGTTATGGACACTTGATTGGAAGCAAGGCTCTATCCCTAGTCGGCTTAAAAGGAATTGTCATATTATGTAGGTTAATGCAAACAATTGCTATTTCTAAGTTTACTATGCGGAAGTAATCAATTACACACATGTGAGCTCAGTAATATTTAATCTTGCATGCTAACCAAAGTGAAATTTGAATGTTGGAATAAGAATCCAATGATTTATAATTAGAAGACTAAAGAAAGTTTGTACATTGATGTTAGATCTGGAATTGGCATTCTATTATTTTGTTTAGCATTGTTGGTTGCTAGTTATTGTGTGGTCTCACAACACACCCCATTTTTCCCCTTGGAAAAATGTGGACCCCCTTTTTTATCCTTTCCTTTGTTCCCTTTTTCTTTTGTTTTCTTTGGAGTCATTAAACGGCTTGGTTGGTTGTTGATCTCACTTTCAATTTCACTTGGCATTTTAGTTTTATCCTTTTCCTCCCTGGATTTGATGTTTCGATCTTTTCATAAAATTTTAACATATTACCGGAAACTGGAATCTCAATCCTACATTTGCATTAAGGCGAATTGTATCTTCATTTGGTCTTAGCTTCGCCTGGTATTTCATTGACCCGAAGTCGTCAATCCCAGTAGTATCCTTTTTTACTGGAGTCTGGTATTTTATTATTTCCTTTTCTTTTCCTTATTCAGAAGTTAGAAACTAAAGAGTCTATTTTGAAAAATTTTAATCTCTCTTGAAGGGTGTGTGCAAGAAGTTGAGTCCACTTTTTGGCCAAAAAGTGGAAGTGTTTTCCCTAATTTTCAGAATTTTTCACATTTGACCTTAAAATTTGAAGCACTTAGAGATGGAATTTTAGAAAAAGCCACTAATCATAAAATGTAGTACTCGGAGTCTAGTTTCTAGATATGTAATTTATTTCGATACCCAGATGGTACAAATTAAGTTTCAATGGGCGTTTCTAAAAACCATTGTTTAAAAGTCACTTTTTTTTTACCATACCATGCATGTGTACGACATCCGTATTTTGACCTAAATTATCGTATTTTTCTAAATCCTTTTGGGAAAAGATTTGTGACTCACTAAAGCATGTTTTCAATTTTTTTTGTAATTTTTTATTGAAAATTTTTTTTGTTAAATTTTTATTAGCCATATTTGTCGTTTTGAAAAACCGTCATGTACGACACGCATAAGATGACCTAAACTTATCATTTTCTGAATTTTTTTTTAAATTGAAAAGAATTGTCTGAAGTACGTTTTGGTGCAATTGGTTTTACAAAAAAATATTTTAATAAAAAGTTATTAAAATACTAAAAAACCCTGATAATTCAAGTTTATGGACCACTTTCATTAGAAATTAATTGAAAAATAGAAAAAAAAAATCAAATTGTTAAAAAAATTACATATTTAGAATCTGCACTATCTCATCTATAATGGGTTTTAATTTTGTAAAAAAATTGGCAAACTAGGTCTTCAAACATATGTCCAAAGTCACTATTTTCTTGTAACATTATCATGAACTTCAAGTTGCAAGTCAAACCAGGTCTAAAGCTTAGGTTCGAGTGCCCAAGCCATTTCCTGAACCAAAAAACAAGCCAAAAACCTAACCAAAAAATCATATTTTAAAAAACAGGATCCAGTTTTAAAAGGGGATCCTATTTCATTAAAAAATGATTTTTTTATGGTTCTACGAAACGGGATCCCATTTTGAAAATTGCTAAAAATGGAAAGTTTCCATTTTAGAAAGTTTTGAAAAGAGATCCGTTTTGAAAACTTTTCAAAAATGAAATTTCAAAAATTGAAAGTTTCCAAAAATGGCAAGTTTTCAAAAGGATGGAAAAATTTTGGAAAAATTTTCAAAACGGGATCCTATTTAAAAATAGGATCCCGTTTTTTAAATTTAGGCTCAGGATCCCGTTTTTTAAAAACAGGATCCCATTTTTTACAAGTCGATTTCATTTTTTTTCCTAAGGCAAAAACTTCCACGTTTCATGGACTCATCTTCATGCATTTACCCTGAACCCGGTTCTTGGTCTTTTCTTTCGTTTCGGTTTTCTCTTTTTGAAGTTAGAGGTAAATTCCTAGATCCTGGTGTTTCTTCTTAAAGTCAATACCGGAAAGCCTCAATCTCGATGATCACAAATTGATCACGTATCTTTAATGACCTATATCTCATAGAGAATTAGTGTGACATCTAATTGCCACATATAATCACCATGTCATCTTTCTCCTCTAGTACCGAACCCACACAGAAATCTCGATGTTCATGATTTGGACCCTAATTCGTAATGATTGCACCTTTATTCGAAGAATTAATGTAAAATAACAGGTAATTAATGAAGGTGGCAAACTACCTATGTACTTGGCACCACCTCAAGCATGCAGTTGCTCTTATAACACTCCACTTCATGTCATACTGCAAATTTGCAAAGGACATTGAAAGAACGAAACGACACTGGCACACAAGAAGAGGTAAATTTCGAGAAATCAAGAAACACAACTACCAAGGGTTTTGAAGTTGCATTCTGAAAGATCATCATCATCGGCCAAAACCAAGTATGTTTCGGATAACCGATACTTTGTTAGTGATTTTCAAGCTGGAAAGACCTCAAAAATGGTATTTCCATTTTTAGAAATTGAAATGTTGATTATTCTTTGATTTTTGAATTTAATCAAAAAATGGATTGAATTTTTTATAAATTGTAAGTTTTGGTTAAATTTAACCCTAACTCGCACACAAGACACACATTCAAAAAATGTAGAACACACTAGAGAAAATGAGTACTTTTGACGCAAGGCCAGAAGATGAATTCAAATACTGCAATTCGCAAGCCATACCAATCAATGTGCTTGTTACAGACACTCATATGGGATGGTCTTCTGATATTGAAATCAATTTGTGGGTATTACAAGAAAATGCCTCTCAATATACCAAGAATTTTGTGGCAAATGGGTTACTTTCAATAGGAGGGTTTCCACCAGTAATGGAGGCCCCTGAATTAGTTATGCACTGTATGAATTACTTCAACCCAGCCAAAAGGGTCATTGAGAAAGAAGGGAGAATTTATGCAAACCTCTCATAGAAAGCAATCATAAACACATTTGGTCTCCCTCTTTACACACAAATGTATAATGTTGATATGAAAGCAAAGGGAAAGACGTATCAGAATGTTGAAGAACACAATAGAGAAATATGAGTACCCAATGGTGCTAAGAGTTGATTACACCAGAGACCAAAGTAATTCAGAGGTCTATGTTCAGCCAAGAAATGCAAGTTATTATAACTTTGTTGAGCAGGGTAGCTGGTTTAAGAGATGCAAGAAAATTTGAACCCTGGATGTTTGTAATAATATCCAACTTGATGGAAAGTCCTGTGCAATTGCATTGGGGAAAGATTATACGTGACAAATTATATGAATAGATAACAAAATTTCCCAAAACTAGGTGCTTTTATATTTCATCATATGTTATTTACTCTTGTGCCATGAGAGCCAGCAAGCAAGGGTTCAAACAGATTAGTACTCTGGGCACGAAGGTAGGAAACAGTTTTAATATATGCACATTTACCCTAGATCACCATCCATGGATATAAAGATAATTACAAGAAAGTCAATGATTTGTTCTCCATGAAACTAGTCAAAAAAATAGAAGGTGATAAAGCCAAAAGATTGTCCCTAGAAGCACAAAGTGTCATTCAACCAATGGGAGGCAGATACACTTAGTTCCCTACTTACTCCTACATTAGGGTGGAGGGATTTGATGGACACCCGTTCATGCTGCCCAGGAACCCAACAGACAAAATTATTTTATTAGAATTGGTGAGCTAGTTGAAACCATCTCAGGCTCTTTATAGCCATGCTCGCAACAAGACCTCTTTTAAATTTCCCATTGTGATAGGAAATTATAAGTTTAATGCAATCAGAGTGGCTGACTTGTGTGAAGAAGAATTAAGAACATATAATTTTGAAGATTTCCCACTTCAGAAAATATATTATGACATTGAGGGAAATATTTCCAAGAATATAGCTGGTTATCGTGCTCATGTACTACACTTAGAATATTATTGGCTTAATTGTGAAGACGAGCACATAGTAAGAAGAAGAAAATATGAAATATTGTCTCTAAAATCTACCCGGGTTCTCAAGCTTCATGACATCCTAGATCAGTTGGAAGTGCATGATGTCCAAGTGTTGAATAAATTTTATAATGAAGATAGGGTATATGATGAACCCATCCCAGACCCAGGTTATGATGATGAAGATATGACATCAATTGATGAGTTCTCTAGACTAGTTTTAAAGTATACTCAACACTGGATTGATGATTTTTGTAAAGCTTTGAGAGAAAAAGGAATCGAGCCCACATTCTCATAAGACAAAAGAAGGAAACAAAGAGATGAAACAACATTTTAGAGTGGAGATCCTACTAAGAAGAGGAGGAAAACTAGTAAGGCGGCTCCTGGTATAAGAATTGAAGAAAGAACCCCTGAAGTTTCAAGACAAGAAATTCCCATGAAACCATCTGACAAGCAGAAAGATGCAGAAACAGGTAAAGATAAATCAAAAGTAAGAACCAAATGTGCATCTTCCTCTACAACAAAACCAAGAACTAAACTGGTTATTGATGAAGAAGCAAGAGTAACAAAAAATGTTGGTACACAAACTAGGTCTATGTCTCAAAGGGTTGTAGTGTTGTTTACTTCTCCTTTTGTTAACATGGCTAGTATTAAACAAGCATTGGGAGGAACTCTTGTGGCTTTGGAGGAAATTTTTGAAGAAGAGGAAGCCAAAATTAAAGAATAGATGGAAAAATGGGGTGATGTGTGGGAGAAAGTGAAAGAAAAGAAGTCTAAACACAAACCCATGGTACATCCAGTGATAGAAGAGATTCAGGATATAGGTTCTAATCCTATAAATGTTGAAGAAGAAGATTTTATACAAGGAGCACTTGCCTCAAAGGTGGGAAACCCTAATATCCTTGAGATGGAAACAAGGGAGACTGCAGAGCAGGATCCTATTGATGAAATAATTGTTGAAGATACGTTTGCTTCCCAGCCTTCGCTCAGGAATGTTCCAAATGTTAATGAACAATCACGGGTCTTTGAAGAACTAGAGAAAGGCCATGTTGAAGTTGAAATTGAAATTGAGAAATAAGAAGCTACACAATTTTCAGGTGATGGAATTTAAAATTAGGAAAACCTTGGTATAGTAGAGAATAAAGAAAATAATGTCCATAGAGATGAGATTGAACATCTAGATAAACAAGAAAATATAAGTCTTCAAACAGAGGAGACAGTGCCAAACCCTACTAATCTCGAATCTATGCTAGAAATTATTGAGGAAATTCCCATTTCAGAGGATGTGACAGATCAAAAAGAAGAAGTTCTTGAATCAAGTGGAAACCAAGAACAAAGAAATGTCACAGAGGTAGAGTAAGGTGACAATACACCTAATTGTTTAATCAAGGAATTGGCTTCCCCAATGGAATTAGAAGTATTTCCTTTGAATCTTAATAGTTTTATACAGGAAGTAGATACTACTAATCCTAGGTGCAGAGCAAAAGAAAAACATGTCATACAAAGAAATGCAAATGGTAACACAACCATCCATATATCTACTCCAATAGTTGATAAAGATAGACATGAAATAACGCCTAAGGAGTACAAGATAACGAGTATTAATCTTGGACACTCATCTTGGAGGAAAGAGTTAGAAGAAATAAAAGTGAATTTGAATGCTATTGTTGCGAGAGTGCAGAAATATAAACAAAAGAAAAGAGAATTGAAAGAACGGGTTGCTACCTTGGATCATTTTATAAATTCATTAACTTTATCCAGTCAAGCACAAGCTGAATTTCCCCAACATCCAATATTGATGTCACAAGAATAGGTGGATGGAATTGTAGTAGTTCACCACAAAATGAATATATTTGAAGAATGGATTGAGTACTAGGTAAAGCAGGGAGAATAATTAATTACCAATGCAATAGGGAAGCACAAGGAAGCATACCGCGGGTCAGAGAAATTAGAAAGATTTGAAAATAAATGCAGATTTCACCAGGAGCAAGTTATTGAAGAAGGACGAAGTGTTGAAATTCTCATGCAAGTAAATATCCAAGAATTGATACAGGGAAATGTAATTTCAGAACAAGAACTTCCATTTCCAGAAAAATGGAAGAAACAATTGAAATGGGAAGGTGGCATGCTAACTAATGCATTGAAGGATTTGAAAAGGTCACTGTTGAATGTAGAAAATTGATTGATGAAGATCGAGAGTTTATTGAAATGCTAGCACGTCAAGGTTGTGATCCCTAGACATTAGGATAGGAGGGTAAAGAAGCTAAAGCCTTCAAGGAATGGATTGAAATAATAAATAGAGATCCTCTTCAGCTGTTAACAAGGGAGGTCATTGATGAAATTATACAATGTAGGAATACTATAGCTAAATATGAAGTAGATAAAGTGCAGAGGAATGGTATTATACTCCATCTATTTGAAGAATATACTAGGCTCAAACTCACTTGGAGGGAAATACAAGGGTTTTCGAAAGAACAAATGCATCAAGTATTAAATGCTTTGTGAGAGTACCAGTTGAAGAAAGGTGGAGAAATAATCCCAGAGCCCGAGTCTTGAGCGAGGAGAAGAAGAACCGGATACCGGACACCAGAAGTGTGATGGAGGTTTTGTTTTGTTTGCAAATTTGAGTTTACAGGTTGATCCCAGTCTTGGTAGATGTTCCTCATTCTGATATTTTGGAAAGAATTTGATAGCCTCAACATATGTGAAGTGTTTCGTGTTGGAGTATGAAGTGAAAGTGTTGTTGCTAACGAAGTCAAAGCTTTGATTTGGTCTAGAATATTTTGATGGCAGTTGGCAAATGCCACGTGCTACATTTTAATTTGTTTTTTCTGATTCTCTGGATAGACTTTAAGTTGAAATTTTGAGGCCTTGTTCCTCTAAAAGGTCATTTCCTACTTTATTTTTATTTTAAGTTCAGAATTTGTGGATGTTGGAAGAGTATAAAACTTTTTCAAGTTTTGTTCTTTTTTCCTGTTTTCTGACTCATTTCAATGTAAAATTTTCTACGCACGTAGACATTGATTAATATCAAATCCAATTAGATAGCTACCTATCTCATGTATCTTTTGTAGTTGGTTTTGTTAGTTCATCCGAACAAGACTATATGTTGCACCATTTAAAGTTGCATACAGAACCTACTCGGTGTCCAAAAATGAAACCCCTCTCTTTATAAGCTCACACCATTTTATATGTAGCTATGAAGCAATCTGGTGAAGTATAAAGTAGTTTGCTCTGTTTTAATTGATTCTTTGGGGCATGCATGGAGAATAACTAGGAAAACTTTTAATTTTTAGTCTTTTTTATGTTTTATTTTAGAGTAGATGTTTAAATTCTTAAAAATGTTCCAAAAATTAAAATGAATGGATGGAATTTTATTGAAAATATTTCATTTTCTATGAAATTGTTGAATGCTTAATGCTAAATCTACTTAAGTGATAGCAAAGAATGTGATGTTCATGAAATATTATTGTAAATCTTTCAATTTCATGATGTTATTTTATGAATGAAGTGGAAATTTTGTGTGAAATGCTTATGATTCTTAACAAAACTAGAAATAACCGTAGTCCCTTTGAGATTAACAACAAATATCACATCAGTACCCGATCACGACCCTAGTGCAATCATGACCTGGTTATCGAAGACTTGGGATTGAACTAAAGCCAATCTTTTCCTATTAAAGTAGAATTCCCCTTTAGTTTGTCTTTGTTCCATATCTTTCAAGAAATATAGGCTCTTTGCGGTCTTGTCTGTGAAGAATTTATTTGCCCTATTTGCTATTGTGTCATAGAAAAAAGTACCCTTTGCTTCACATGGGATTAATTCATGATAAATTATACTTAATGAGGCCTTAATCTAGTGTTGTGAGGCATTTTATGCATCCACACTAGGTCTTGGACCCTTGAAAATTAAATAAAATGCTAATAACAATGTCTTGTGAAGGTGTTGTGAAGTGTTGTAAGACATTTCTACACTCTTCTAGACTCTTTTTATTATAATTCATTTAAATATTCATTTTTATTCATCAACAAGTCCTATTTTAAAGTCTTGTAAAGTCTTGTAACAATATTTCATGCTTTTCTAGGCATAATATCCTTATTTACACCCTTCTTATGCTTTATTTGGTCCCTTTATGCCCTCATATGACTTAATTAAGTTCATTTTTGAATGTAAACCAGACAAACAAGATTAAATACAACATATTTCCTAAAACAGATTTTTAGGTCCTAGGTGGGACCCATTCGCCATGGGTGGCGAATGAGTCCCCCTTGGCCCCAAATTCAAAATATTTAAATTTTCCTTTCAGGTTTTTATTCAAAATTACTTGATGTCGGCCTATGATGAGGTATTAACGGGTTAGCATGGCACAAGTGTGTATAAATAAGTGTTTTTCTCCTCATTTTGACATCTTCTATCATCTTCTACATTCACCTAGTTCATTCTTCATTCACCAATCTTCCATCTCAAGCCAAGCAACTTAGGGTTTTATCATTTCAAGGCATTAAGAGATCAATTTTTAGACATTCAAGGGCAGATTCTACATGTTATGTTGCAAAATTTCAAGATCAATCATCATGGCAAGGTAATCTATTCCATTATTGCATGTTTCATTCTATTTTTTCATCGTTTTTGTTTAATTACCTAAACGAGGTCTGACCAAGGCAAACCCCCATGCCTTAACAATCAACATTTCTCTTTCTCTTCTTATGTATTTGCAGATTTAGGTCTTTTGGAAGCTTGGAAATCATTGAAGATCAAGTTGTAAATTCATTTAAATCATCCCTTCATCATTCAAGTCAAAGAATCAACAAAAAGTCACTTTCAGACCTAAATCCGACAGTTTTAGAAGTGGGCACCTATAGGAAGTAGAAGTGTAGATCTAGCTCCACAGAATCTACTCCTAAATTTGTAGATTCCTGTAGGTGGAATAATTCACCACCCATGGCAAATGAGTCCCATCTATAGGCCTGAAAAGTGATTTTCTCAAAATTCATCTCCCGACAGTTAGAAACATGTTTCCAAGAATTTTCATCAGAAGCAGGACTAATTCTCCATGCATAGCTAATCAGTCTCAGTGGCCATTAACAGTGACTTCTAGAACATTCCAGAACCCTCTAGCAACAACAATCTTCCTCCAGGTGCACTCTGTTTAGTTTAATCAATTTTTGTTCTCATTTGTTTAAGTTTCTAGTTCATATTTGCAATCAACATTGTGCTTTCCAGCATCTTATATTAGGTTAGTTTACATTCATTTATTTTCATTTGTAAGCATTCAAACACATCCACACACACTTCACATTAATATCCCATTCATCCTTACATTAATCTTGAGTGAAACATTGTGCATTTTTGGACCCATCTTTCTCCTTTTAGGTGAAAAATCCTAGAAGTGTTAGAAAGAGAGTAGGTCCCAAAAATCTATGTTTCAGTTGCAAGTAAAATTGTTGTCAATAGGGGGCTTTCTACCTTTTGAGGAGATATGGTTCCTCTTATTTTGTGCTTTTTCTTCACTCAAGGAAACCCTAGAGATCTCAATCCAAGGGTGGAATGAAGGAAAGAGATCTACTAAAGGTTCTCTTAGGGTATGACAAAAGACAATAAAAGGGTTCACCACCAAACTATGGTTTGGAAAGACAAATTACATGCAAGACCTAATTATGAAACTCAATGATATGCTAGCCTACAATAAATGACCTAGAAATGAATGCAAAACATAATAGAAAGTTGGAAAAATATAGAATGGAACCTGGAAACCAATAACAGCTTGAATGAAGACCTGAAATGTTGAAAATAATGAATTTAATGCACACTGGGACTCATATGCCAGACTGGGTGATTTAGTCCCATATTAGGTTTTTTGGGCAGGAACAAAAATCTAGCAGAGACAAGTCTAAAACACCTAAAAACTGGAAAAATCTATGTACTAGGACTCATACGCTAGAAGTGGTGTATCAGTCCCACTCAACTTCTTTTGAATGTCAAAGTCTAAATCTGCTCTTCAAACTCTACTTTGTCTTCTCAACTTGATTTCTGAATCTAAATTGTTGAATTATGCTTTGTAGGTGTCTTTCAATGGTCTTGTAAACAAGGTGACAACTTTGATGACTTTGTACACTTGAAAAAAAAATTCCAATCTTTCTCTTCAATATGTCTTCAACCAAGATCTACAAATCACACACTAAAGAGAGGGAAAATTGTTGTTTTGTTAGTGGAAAGGGGTTTTCCTTAGTCAAACCCCATTTTAGTAATCAAACCTTGTAATGAAATCAAATGGAAAGGAGGAATGATGAATGAACAAAATTATATGTTGCAACTCACCAAACCCTAGGAATAAAATGTTGCAAACATGTATGAAATGGCTCCAATGGATGTAGATATTGACTCTTGCTTGAATGATTGGATCTTGAATTGAATGCTTGGTTGAATCATAAAACCATATGTCACAAATGCTAGCTCAAAAACAAACATGGTGCTTAATGACTTTGACATGATGCTTGATTCTTGAATAATGCTCAAAAATGCTTGATAATCACTCTTGAAGACCCTTGAATACCCTTGAATGCTATAATGCTTGAATACTTAGGCCACACTTGCTCATAAAAATTGCTAGGAGAAAATGAGTGAAATAACCTTGTATTTATACTTGTTTATGCCAAATTTCTTTAAATTACAACATTACAAGCCGGCATCAGATCTAGGAGAATAAAATTCCACCAAGAATTTGAATTTAATTTAATTTAAAGCCACATGGGACTCATATTCCAGAAGTGGCGTATGAGTCCCATTAGGCTAGGATATGGAACACATTTTTCAAGAAATACTTAGATTCATGTGAAATCCATATCGGGGCCCCAAAACATACATGGGACCCATTCACCCAAGGTGGCATATGAGTCCCAAATCACTAAATCTGGGCCACATAATCCAAAAACTTTAATTTATGATTGGTCATTAAATATGTGTCAGGATTATCCTCGGCAAGATGCATTCATTAAGGCTTTTAGATGCAAAATAAGGCCAAATAAGGCATAAAGAAGTCCAATTAATAATAAAAACCCTAGATTAGTGTGCAAGTGTGGTACAACACTTTACAACACCTTAAAAAAGGTACAATTGAGTCCATCAAGGCAACATTAAGTTTAATTTAACAAGAAGGGCCCAAACAAGCACGAAAATGTAGAGGGATACATTTGTCATTGCCACATTTATCCCCCACTTTAGTGAGAGGAGGAACTTGCTTCCAACTCACACTAAAGTAGATAAACTTGTATCAAAAGGGGTCCAAGTGCACCAATGCCAGTAAGATAGGATGAAAACAATCAAGAGGGATGATCAAGCCCCAGGATAAAGATCCTATGGAAAACCCACATAAGAACAAAAAGAACACACATGAAAATGATATAAGGAGCAACACCAAAGCACAAGCATACATAGCCAAAGAAAAAGAGAAAAGAAAAACAACATAAAAATGGGGTGGTTCAAGCTTCAACCATTTTCCCGCATGTTGTGGATTAGATCTAGGATTTTTGTCAAAAAAAATGCACACTCACTTTGAGGCAAAGGAACTTCGGGCTGTCTATTGGGTGAGTATCCAAAAAGGTGAGACACATACACATGTGGTTGGTATGCACTCATAATCACAAGCAAGTGGCTATGGGAAATTCATGCCTAAGTTCTGTTGGAACACAATGATCTACTAAGAGGGGGGTGAATCACTAGATATTAAAATTTTAGCTCTTAAAACCTTATGTGCAGACTACTTTCTTTAACCCTTAATGTGTAGATATTAATCATGTGATACATAAATATGCATGCACAAAGAAACATCACATAACACCAGATATACATGGAAAACCCGATATGGGAAAAACCACGGTGACAAAGCCTACTTCAATCTACTACTCAAATCTAGGGTCATAATCCAAATCCCTATTACAATACTTTTAGGGCTACAACCCAAGGATGCATCAACTACCTAATTTAGAAAAAAAACACTTCAAGGATGCAACAACACCCTAATTTGGAAGCCACAACTTCAAGGATGCAACAACACCTTATTTTAGGAGCCACAACTCCAAGGAGACTACAATCCTCTAATTTGAGCCACAACTTAGTACAATGATAACAATTTCAAATATGCATAGACTTGGTTCTACGAAACCTGAGATGCATCAATACATATAATACATTGTTGCACTTACTACAACTTACTTTATGCTGCTAAAGTTGCACTCTCAGCAATACACACATATTCTGCACTCTCCTCTACACATAGAACAATCATTGTTTTATCTTACTACTCCTCTCTTCTTTCCATTTTTGTAGTATCTCATACATCTACACTATACACTCTCTTCTCTCTCTGCCTCTACTGCACACACAGTAAACATACTTCTATTCAATACCCTGTGCACTTGCCAACCTCACACACACATGGCAGATACAACTATTGGTTGTTCTCTCTATTCGTGCATACTTACTGCAAACCTATTACTTCAACAATATCTAATTGTCTTCTTTCTCCACTGACCTACAATCTCTACCTCGAGATTCTCTCAACCATCTAGATCATCTCCAACTTACTATTAGGGTTTTCTTCATATGCTAACTTCACCAGCAAGCTACATGTACATCAAGCTAGACGCCATCATCTATCTCATCATAAAGAAATCTAATAAGGTTTATCAGATATCACCATACCTCTACCTCAAGCCACACAACATTAAATTCTATCTCAGAAAGTTTGCTAAGAATAGCAACCCACAAAACCCTAGAATTAGATATGTATTAAATGTTTTCTCCTGTTCAATCGATCTGATTTGATCTTGATCAAATATGTAGTTTGCTCCACCACCTTGAAGATCAAATATTCATTTAATTTTTCACCTAGTGTAGTTGGACCAATTAAATCCTTTTTTTGTGTCGGTTACTAGAAGAAACCCTCTTCACACTGAGTTAGCTGTTTGTGATTACTATATTCAAATTTGGGTCACCAATATTCTTCATGCCACTATCCATTGGATCTCGTTCATCATCATATCTCTAAAACTTTTCCATTAGATCAAATACCTTTAATCATGCATCATTGATCTCCACCGACTGATGATCACCATCGGATCAATCACCTTTTGATCTCCATTGTCGATCACATAACCATCGTGATCACATAGTGCATCACAATAACCTTAAATCATGATCGTCAAATCAACCTTCTTCAAATCCTTCCATCTTGACTAATGGATCTTCTTCCTTTTGATCTTCATCACCAATCTCCTTCATACATCACTTTCCATATGTGAGGTGCACCATTCTAGCTCATTGCCACGCAATTCACAAAAAGGATGTGAATTGCACGATCATCCAATCGATAATCGCCATCTGCTTATACACGTCACCACCTGTCCTTATCAACCTATTAGGTCCCACTTAGCTTATTGCTACATCACAGAAGACTAGAACATTGGAACCACATGTCACTATCCATTATCGCTTCCTACCACGTGTCATCCTTTTGTTCACTTTTTGACTATACCGTCAATGCATGTCATCCTCATCTTACCAGGTCTCACTGCCATGTTCACTTTACTAGGTCCCACAGTCAGAATCACAATTTCCCATCGCTAAGTCACTAAAAACATGAACCTCAGAACCTCATGTCAAAGGTTACAAAGGTCTGAAAACCCACGACACACTGACAATAAAGAGAACCTATGAAACTCCTTTCAAAATGACTAAGTCACTTCAATGAAAACAACATCACCCAATACATCATTCCAATGTGGGGTCCACATGTTGTTGTCACATATCCATGTCATTGCCATGTCACAGCTCTGTAATCCACAACAAGGATGTGGATTACCGTTTATTCAATCCCATCATGCCATGTGTTTGCATCGTCATTATGGTTGGGTCCCACATGGAGTGCTTCCTTCCTTCTTATCACTCCATTGCTTAATCACCATAAATATGAACTTAAGAACCTCTTTGTCGAAGGTTGTGAACTTTTGAAAACCTGCAACATGTTGATAACAAAGAGAGCCTTCTTCCTTCCTTCACACCATTAGCTAAGTCGCTAAGTTGATAGGTTATGAAACTTGAGAACCCCACAGCATAGGTTAGGAAAACTTTGAACTTCGCAACTCCATTCACTTTTTCCAAACTGATGGTAATGTATATCCTTAAAGCTCTAGGTAGAGGGGCCAGTCACCCTCATGACTATAAAGACATAATTTGGAAACTAATGCAATAGACAGCTATTTATAATAGGTCAACATCAAAATAGAACATTTTGAGGATGCCATGATTGCAACTCTAGGGTTAATCAGTGAACCCTTATTTTGTCTGTGAGAAAACAAAATTCTTTTTTGGAAATGTTATACATCCTCTGGCCCTGCACAATACCTTTCTGGAAAGCTCTCAAAAAACCCATCATGAATCTTCCACTCAATTTTCCATTAGGACCACTGCTCTCTCATCCATCTTCTATCATCATGCCAAAAAACTCCTTTGCCTGATTTTCCCTTTTGGCATCAATGACAACTATATGCACTTCAGCACAGAAGATATGCACTTCAACACACTTCTCCTTTGATCCCCTTTTGACATCAATGACAACATATTCCAACAATTTTGGCTTCCTATTCAACCAGACCAAAGCTATACCTCCTGATAACTTTGCTAAGGTGATAATGAACTTCTAGCTTCATGAGGCAAGCAAATATTCGTATGCTTGATACTCATGAACAAACAAGATGGCACCATACACAATCAAAGTGTGTTATGCAAGGTGGCCATATAACAAAAATTGTAAATGAAAAATAATGTAAGGAACATTCAAAATATTTTTTATTAGTTCATGTAAGGTCTTACCTTAGGGGACATCTTACCTAATGTTTAAAAGAGAGGACCAATCAAAGAATAGAAGATTCACAACACAGGGGATGTAGTGCATCGCATTAAACCACTAAGACGAATATAATATGCTAAAAGAATAATGCCAATGTATGCCTCCACTTTAAAGAAATTTCTAAACACCATGTTGTGAGAAATTACTATAAAGTAGTAAATGATAAATGCTAACAAGAAATAGGGCATGAGAGCTTATTTGAAAATCCCTATGCGAAGTCATATGTTTCTGAAATAAAGTTATATCTTGAAAGAGGGAAAGAAGGGTTTCCCCCAAAACTAAAATTACAAACACATGAGGGATCCATGGATTTGGGGTCAATATGTTCTTGCTACAATGGTTTTAGAGAGCTCGAAACTATCATCATTCCCAAAATACTCACAGAACTAGAAGAATGAAACAGAGAGAGTGAAAATAAAGACAAAGCCTTTCGGGTCAACATGGAAGAGACATGAATGTCTCGACGCCTTGCGTCATCCCCAAAAGGAAAACACAAGACAAATGTAGAGATAAAGAAAAAGCTTTTGGGTCAATATGGAAGAGACATGAATCTCTCGATGCCTTGTGTCATCACCAAAAGGAAAACACAAGACAAATGAAAAGATAAAAGGATTTATGACATAGAGAAGAATGTAGATACAAATAGAAGAATTTCACAAGGAGAGAGACATCAAACAAAACAATATGGGGGGATCACATTATGCACATGTAATCACACATAACATGAAAAATAAAACAAAGGAAAGACTACTATGGCACATGTGAGTCAACCTATTAGCATTCCATTCATATCCCAATCATTTTCATCATATATAGAAGGTGGACAACTAGCCAAAGGGAAATTGACAAATGCATTACTAGGACAAGACTATCTAATTCTTTCCCCCACTATGTGCAAGACAAGAATGAATCGAGGTAGGTGACGAGAAAGAGCTCCTTGCATCTTGAACTAATTTTCAAAGAATGTGAGGCATGTAATAGTGAGAATATTGTGATTCTACAACCATTACATGGCAAGTAGAAAAAGGGGTTCTACTTTTAAGGGACTATTTCTATCATATCAAGTTCCATAGGATTCTTCTTAAATTATGAATTCTTTTAGTGAGATGTCCAAGAGTCCTATGATATGCACAATAATTATTATTTTTAGTTCTTTTGATTCTAGTAGGTGGCACTCAATCCATCCTTTGTCAACAAGTTCTTCCAGTTTTTGTTCAATTTATGTTAGATTTTGCAGGAGTGGTAAGTCTCTAAATTTGTAAATCTTTTGTTTCTTTCCAAATTCACTAATTTCTCTGGTTGAATGTTGAGGAGGAGAAACTAAGACGGTTCTATCATCCTTATCATCATTATGAGGCATTGGTTGTTCTTTAGGAAGGAAACTCATATCGAGAGGAGGATCTTGATATCCTAACCCTTTAGTATCTTCAATTGGTATTTTCTCTAAGAGTTGTTGAATTTCATGTTCACTTGTTGTATCACATCCTTGTTTGCTCAAGATCACGAATCCTTTTCCATATGTCTCTTCTATATTGATGGGAGTGTTGGTCACTTTGTTAACATAGAAGGGTTGAATGTTTGCTAAATGTTTGCTTGATTAGAGGAACTAGGTTCACCTATTGTAGGGAACTTAAGCTCATCTTGTATCTTAGTTTTAGGATGTAAATAACCAAACATCTCAAGTGGTGGTATTATAGGTGGTGTTGGTTGTTCCATGAATTTGGATGGAAGGATGAATTTTTTTCAAGGTTTTTAAGGCAGTCGTTTAGGAATTTATTCATGCTATCATCATCTTCTCCAATGATGTCAACATCACAAGGAGGACATGCATTACGAGTTGAGTGAGCATGAGTAAGTTCAATTTCATTAGGTTCATTTCCAAAAGCACAACTTGACACATCCACTAAGGAATTTAAGGACATCCAAAGCTTACCAAAGCACATATGCATGATGAAATGAAATAAAATAAGGAAATGCATGAAATGAACTGAATGAAGCTATATGCAATGAAATGAAGAAAATAGAAACTCTGCAAACTAAAACAGATAACTAACAACAGCAAATAGGAACACAGAAATAGAGAATTTAATGTTGAAAAGTGTAGTCTAAAATCTGAAATGGGACTAAGTCACCTAGAGGGGTGTATGAGTCTCAATCATGTTTTTTCAAAGGTTTAAATGTCGAATAACAGTCACCACAGAATACCCAAAAATCAGGAAAAATCTCCTATACTAGGACTAAATTTCCCAGAAGGGCATATGAGTCCCAATTTAGTATTTTTGCAAAGAT
Source organism: Sequoia sempervirens (assembly GCA_007258455.2). Classification (NCBI taxonomy): domain Eukaryota; kingdom Viridiplantae; phylum Streptophyta; class Pinopsida; order Cupressales; family Cupressaceae; genus Sequoia; species Sequoia sempervirens. Next base: position 150,990,889 of record VDFB02358134.1, on the reverse strand, counting down.
TTTAGAAAATTTTGAGTGAAGGTTATGCTTTCTCGTTTTGATGATGTCTAGACTAAGTGCAAATGCATATTTTAGATGATATTCAAGGATGCAAGATGTAAAAAATGCAACCTATATGCACTTTCACTAATGCAAGATTTAGAAACCCTAGAATGCCAATTAACTAATGCAAACCCTAATACAATGTTAATACAAGCTAGGACTAGGACTATGATGCACTCCAAATTAGAATTAAAATGTTCTAAATGTAGGTTCACCAAAATGAAACAAACAAAATAGGGGGCTTTCTATCTTTTAAGGAGATAGGGTTCCTCCTATTTCGTGCTCTTGTTTCACTCAAGGAAACCCAAGAGATCTCAATCCAAGGGTGGAATGAAGGAAATAGATCTACTAAAGGTTATCCTATGGTATGACAAAAGACAATAAAAGAGTTCACCACCAAGCTAGGGCTTGGAAAGATAAATGGCATGCAAGACCTAATTATGAAACTCAATGATATGCAAGCCTACAATAAATGACCTAGAAATGAATGCAAAACATAATAGAAAGTTGGAAAAGTACATAGGGGTGCCTGGAAACCAGTAGAAGCTTGAATGAAGACCTAAAATGCTAAAAATGTTGAATTTAATGCACACTAGGACTCATACGCTAGACTGGGAAATTTAGTCCTAGATTAGGGTTTTTGGGTAGGAATAGAAATCTGGCAGAGACAAATCTAAACAATTGAAAAATGGAAAATTCCATGTACTAGGACTCATATGCCAGAAGTGGTGTATCAGTCTCACTTAGCTTCTTTAGAAATTCAAAGTCTGAATCTACTCTTCAACCTCTACTGTCTTCTCAACCTAATTTCCTGATCTAAATTATTGAATTATGCTTTGTAGGTGTCTTTCAATGGCCTTGTAAACAAGGTGACAACTTTGATGACTTTGCACACTTGACAACTTCTTTCCAATCTTTCTCTTCAATATGTCTTCAACCTAGATATGCAAATCACACACTAAAGAGAGGGAAAAATGTTGTTTTTTTAGTGGAAAATGGTTTTCCTTGGTCAAACCTCATTTTGGTAATCAAACCTTGTAATGAAATCAAATGGAAAGGAGGAATAATGAATGAACAAAATGATATGTTGCAACTCACCAAACCGTAGGAATAAAATGTTGCAAACATGTATGAAATGGCTCCAATGGATGTATATCTTGACTCTTGCTTGAATGATATGGATCTTGAATTGAATTCTTGCTTGAATCATAAAACCCTACATCACAAATATTAGCTCAAAAATAAACATGATGTCTAATGACTTTGACATTATGCTTGATTCTTGAATAATGCTCCACAATGCTTGATAATCACTCTTGAATAACCTTGAATGCTCTTGAATGCTAGAATGCTTGAATACTTAGGTCACACTTGCTCATGAAAATTGCTAGGAGAAAATGAGTGAAATAACCTTGTATTTATACTTGTTTATGCCAAATTTCTTGAAATTACAACACTACAAGCCGACATCATATCTAGGAGAATGAAATCTTTCCAAGAATTTGAATTTAATTTAATTTAAATCCACATGAGACTCATGCACCAAAATTGGTGTATAAGTCCCATTAGGCTAGGCTATGGGACACATTTTTTAAGAAATACTTAGATTCATGTGAAATCCAGATCGGGGCCCTGAAACTTAGTTGGGACCCATATTCCAAAGGTGTTGTATGAGTCCCAGATCACTAAATCTGGGCCACACAATCCAAAAAAATTAATTTATTATTGTTCATTACATATGTGTCAATATTATCCTCAGAAAGATGCATTAATTAAGGATTATGGATGCAAAATAAGGCCAAATAAGGTATAAAGAAGCCCAATTAATAATGAAAACCCTAGATTAGTGTGAAAGTGTTGTACAACACTTTACAACACCTTAAATAAGGTACAATTAAGTCCATCAAGGCAACATTAAGCTTAATTTAACAAGGAGGGCACAAACAAGCACGAAAATGTAGAGGGATACATTTTTCATTGTCACATTTAGCCCCCACTTTAGTGAGAGGAGGAACTTGCTTCCAACTCACACTAAAGTAGAAAAAATCATATCAAGAGGGGTCCAAGTATACTAATTTTGGTAAGATAGGATGACAAAAATCAAGAGGGATGATCAAGCCCACAAGATTGAGATCCAATGGCAAACCAACATAAGCACAAAAGAACACATATGAAAATGATATAAGGAGCAACACCAAAGCACAAGCATACACTACCAAAGACAAAGAGAAAATTAAAAATGGGGTGGATCAAGCTTCGACCATTTGTTTTGCATGTTGTGGATCAGATCTAAGTTGTTTGTCCAAAAAAAAAATGCTCACTTTGAGGAAACATAACTTCAGGCTATCCATTGGGTGAGTATCCAAAAAGGTGAGACACATACACATGCGGTTAGTATGTGCTCACACACACAAGCAAGTGGCTATGGGAAATTCATGCCTAAGTTTGGCTTCCTATTCAACCAGACCAAAGCTATACCTCCTAATAATTTTGATAAGGCACCACACAACAATGAACTTCAAGCTTTGTGAGGCAAGAAAAGCTTCATATGCTTGATACTCATGAACAAACAAGATGGCACAACATGCAAGAAAATTGTGTTATGCAAGGTGGCCATATAACAGAAATTGTAAATGTGAAATAATGTAAGGAACATTCAAAATAGTTTTTCTTAGTTCATGTAAGGTCTTACCTTAGGGGACATCATGCCTAATGTCTCCAAGAGAGTACCAATCAAAGAATAGAAGATTCACAACTTAGGGGATACAAGTGCATTGCATCAAGCCACTAAGAGGAATATAATATGCTAAGGGAGATCGCGCTCTTAAGGGACATTACACCCAATGTCACCACAAAGAAAAAGACGCACTATGAAGTAAGAAGACTACACAATGAAACATGAAAAATGCAAAAAGAATAAGGCCAATGTATGCCCCCACTTTAAAGAAATTTCTAAACACCATGTATTGAGAAATTAATTTAAATTAGCAAATGATAAATGCTAACAAGAAAGAGGACATGAGAACTTATTCAAAAATCCCTATGCCAAGTCATATGTTTCTGAAATAAAGTTATGTCCTGAAAGAGGGAAAGAGGGGTTGCCCCAAAAACTAAAATTACAAACACATGAGGGATCCATGGATTTGGGGTCAATATGTTCTTGCTACAATGTTTTTAGAGAGCTCAAAATTGTCATCATTCCCCAAATACTCATAGAACTAGAAGAATGACACAAAGAGGGAAAAAATAAAGACAAAGCCTTTCGATTCAACATGGAAGAGACATGAAAGTATTGATGCCTTGCATCATTCCCAAAAGGAAAACACAAGAAAAATGAAAAGATAAAGAAAAATCTTTTGGGTCAACATGGAAGAGTCATGAATGTCTCGACACCTTGCATCATCCCCAAAACAAAAACACAAGAAAAATAAAAAGATAAAAGGATTTACGACATAGAGAAGAATGTATATACAAATAGAAGAATGTCACAAATAGAGAGACATCAAACAAAATAGTACAAGGGGATCACATTATGCACATGCAATCACACCTAACATGAAAAAGAAAACAAAGTAAAGACTACTATGGCACATGTGATTCAACCTATTAGAAGTTTGTCTACATCCCAATCATTTTCATCGTATATAGAAGGTGGACAACTAGCCAAAGGGACAATGACAAATGCATTACTAGGACAAGGCTATCTAATTCTTGCACCCATTGTATGCAAGACAAGATTGATCCCAGGTAGGTGATGGGAAAGAGATCCTTGCATCTTGAAATGATTTTCAATGAATGTGAGGTATGTAATAGTGAGAATGTTGTGATTCTATAGCCATTACATGGCAAGGAGCAAAAGGGGGTCCTACTTTTAAGGGACTATTTCTATCATATCAAGTTCCCCTAGTATTCTACTTAAAGTACGACATTCATCAGCGAGATTCTCAAGAGTCCTATGATATGCACAATAATTGTTATTTTTAGGTCTATTGATTCTAGTAGGAGGTGGAATTGCAATCCATCCTCTATCAACAAGTTCTTCCAATTTCCATTCAATTTGTGTTATATTTTGTAGGAGTGGTAAGTCTCTAAATTTGTAAATCTTTTGTTTCTTTCAAAATTCACCAATTTCTCGAGTTGAATGTTGAGGAGGAGGGTCTAAGATGATCATATTGTCCTTATCATCATTACGAGGCATTGGTTATTCTTTAGGAAGGACACTCATATCGGGAGGAGGATCTTGATATCCTAACCCTTTAGTATCTTCAATTGGTATTTGCTCTAAGAGTTGATGAATTTCATGTTCACTTGTATCACATCCTTGTTTTCTCAAGATCGTGAATCCCTTTCCTTATGTCTCTTATAGATTGATGGGAGTGTTGGTCAATTTGTTAACATAGAAGGATTGAATGTTTTCTTGATTAGAGGAACTAGATTCACCTATTGTAGGGAACTTAGGCTCAGCTTGTATCTTAGTTTCAAGATGTAAATAACCAAACATCTCAAGTGGTGGTATTATAGGGGGTGTTTGTTGTTCCATGGATGGATAGAAGTATGTATTTTTTTCAAGGTTGTTAAGGAAATCATTTAGTAATTTATTCATGTTGTCATCATCTTCTCCAATGATGTCAACATCATGAGGGGGACATGCATTACGATTTGAGTGAGCATGAGTAAGTTCAATTTCATTAGGGTCATTTCCAAAAGCACAACTTGACACATCCACTAAGTGCATTAAGGACATCCAAAGCTTACCAAAGCACACATCCATGATGAAATGCAATAAAATAAGGAAATGCATGAAATGAACTAAATGAGGCTATATGCAATGAAATAAAGAAAATAGAAACTCTGCAAACTGAAATAGATAACTACCAACAACAAACACAAACATAGAAATGAAGAATTTAATGCTAAAAAGTGTAATTTAAAATATAAAAAGAGACTAAATCACCTAGAGGGTCGTATGAGTCCCAATCAAGGTTTTTCAGAGGTTTAAATGTTGAATAACAGTCACCACAAAATACCCAAAAATAAAGAAAAATCTCTTGTATTGGGACTAAATTTCCTAGACGGGCATATGAGTCCTAGTTTAGGGTTTTTGCAAAGATTTTTAAAAAATTTGAGTGAAGGTTATGCTTTATGGTTTTGATGATGTCTAGATTAAGTGAAAATGCATATTTTAGATGATATTCAATGATGCAAGATGCAAAAATGCAACTTATATACACTTTCATAAATGCAAGATTTAGAAACCCTAGAATTCCAACTAACTAATGTAAACCCTAATGCAATGTTAATGCAATGTTAATGCAATGTTAATGCAATGTAGGTATAGCACTATGATGCACTCCAAATAAGAATTAAGATGTTTTAAATGTAGATCCACCAAAATAGAACTTCAGAAATAGGGGGCTTTCTACCTTTTGAGGAGATAGGGTTCCTCCTATTTTGTGCTCCTATTTCACTCAATGAAACCATAGAGATCTCAATCCAAGGGTGGAATGAAGGAAAGAGATCTACTAAAGGTTGTCCTAGGGTATGACAAAAGAAAATAAAAGGGTTCATCACTAAGCTAGGGCTTGGAAAGAAAAATGACATGCAAGACCTAATTATGAAACACAATGATATGCAAGCCTACAATAAATGTGATAGAAATGAATGTAAAATAGAATAGAAAGCTCGAAAAGTACAGAGGGGCACCTAGAAACTAGTAGCAGCTTGAATGAAGACCTGAAATGCTAAAAATGTTGAATTTAATACACACTGGGACTCATACACCAGATTGGGTGATTTAGTCCCAGATTAAGGTTTCTGTGCAGGAATAGAAATCTGGTAGAAACAATTCTGAAACACCTAAAAACTAGAAAATTCCTTGTACTAGGACTCATATGCCAAAAGTGTCATATTAGTCTCGCTCAGCTTCTTCAGAAAGTTAAAGTTCGAATCTACGCCTCTTAACCCTCTACTCTATCTTGTCAACCTGATTCTTGGATCTAAATTGTTGAATTATGCTTTGTAGGTGTCTTTCAATGGCCTTGTAAACAAGGTGACAACTTTGATGACTTTGCACACTTGAAAACTTCCTTCCAATCTTGCTTTTCAATATATATTCAACCTAGAATTTTAAATCACACACTAAAGAGAGGGAAAAATGTTGCTTTTTAGTGGAAAGGGGTTTTCCTTGGTCAAACCCCATTTTGGTAATCAAACTTTGTAATGAAATCAAATGGAAACGAGAAATGATGAATGAAAAAAATGATATGTTGCAACTCACCAAATCCTAGGAATAAAATGCTACAAACATGTATGAAATGGCTCCAATGGATGTAGATCTTGACTCTTTCTTGAATGATATGGATCTTGAATTGAATGCTTGCTTGAATCATAAAACCCTACATCACAAATGTTAGCTCAAAAACAAACATGATGCCTAATGACTTTGACATGATGCTTGATTCTTGAATAATGCTCCAAAATTCTTGTTAATCACTCTTTAAGACCCTTGAATGTTCTTCAATGCTATAATGCTTGAATACTTAGGTCACACTTCCTCATGAAAATTTCTAGGAGAAAATGAGTGAAATAACCTTGTATTTATACTTGTTTATGCCAAATTTCCCGAAATTACAACACTAAAAGCTGACATTGGATCTAGGAGAATAAAATCCCACCAAGAATTTGAATTTAATTTAATTTTAAGCCACACGGGACTCATACACTAGAAGTGGCATATGAGTCCCATTAGGCTAGGATATGGGACATATTTTTCAAGAAATGCTTAGATTCATGTGAAATCCATATCGGGGCCCTAAAACAAAGGTGGGACCCATACGCCCAAGGTGGCGTATGAGTCCCAAATCATGAAATTTGGGCCATGCAATCCAAAAACATTAATTTATGATTGGTCATTAGATATGTGTCAAGATTATCCTTAGAAAGATGCATTAATTAAGGGTTGTGGATGCAAAATAAGGCCAAATAAGGCATAAAGAATCCCAATTAATAATGAAAACCCTATATTATTTTGAAAGTGTGGTACAACACTTTATAACACCTTAAATAAGGTACAATTAAGTCCATCAAGGCAACATTAAGCTTAATTTAACAAGGAGGGCCCAAACAAGCTCAAAAATGTAGAGGGATACATTTTCCATTGTCACATTTAGTCCCCACTTTAGTGAGAGGAGGAAATTTCTTCCAACTCACACTAAAGTAGATAAACTCGTATCAAGAGGGTTCCAAGTGCACCAATTACGGTAAGATAGGATGACAAAAATCAAGAGCAATGATCAAGCCCCCACGATCAAGATCATATGGCAAACCAACATAAGCACAAAAGAACAGACATGAAAATGATATAAGGAGCAACACCAAAGCACAAGCATACATTGCTAAAGACAAAGAGAAAAGAAAAACAAAATAAATACGGGGTGGATCAAGCTTCGACCACTTGTCTCGCATGTTGTGGATCAAATCTAAGTTGTTTTTCCAAAAAAAAAATGCTCAATTTGAGGCAACGGAACTTTAGGTTGTCTATTGGGTGAGTATCCAAAAAGGTGAGACACATACACATGCAGTCGGTATGTGCTCACACACACAAACAAGTGGCTATGGGAAATTCATGCCTAAGTTTGGCTTCTTGTTCAATCAGACCAAAGCTATACCTCCTAATAACTTTGATAAGGTGTCATGCACAACAACGAACTTTGAGCTTCATGAGGCAAGCAAAGCTTCATATGATTGATACTCTTTAACAAACAAGATGGCATCACAAGAAAGAAAAGTGTGTTATGCAAGGTGGCCATATAATGGAAATTATAAATGCAAAATAGGGTATGTGTAGGATCATCATGGAAAAAATAGGCCCTTAAGTGGCGAAAAAATTAGAAAAATCAAAGTTCGGAAAATTGAGGTAAAAATTTAAATAACCTATCTATATTATTTCAAAAATATGTAAGAATATAATTTGTATCAAATTGAATGTAGTTTCTAAACTACTAGGTTTATTTTTTTTAAACTATTTGGTGAAAATTTGAAATTTCAATGCAGTAGTACTTAAATTTCGGGAAAAAATAAGATGTGTTTGTCTAACCACCCTAACCAAAATAAAATGATAATATTTTTTTATAATATTTTAGATATAAGTAGAGGACTCATGTCCTAATGTGATGCATATTTTTTTGTAATTTTTTTCCAAGTAAATAATTAATTATGAATTTTTCATTACAACTTTTAAAAATATAAAAACTTGTATGTCTGACCACCTTAACTTGTTCAAAACTTCATGAAATCCTTTTTTTTATCCTATAGTATGTGAAGCATAGAATGTGATGCATGTTTTGGATTCAAAAATGTGATACCATTTGAAAGCTATAGATGTTATTCAATCAGCCTATCAATTAGGACTTTAGTCATAATTCAAATAGAAAATGAATAATAATTATTTATTAAATTCAAAGTAGAGCATAATTTATATTGGTGGAAATTTGAGAATCTCCTTTGAAAACCCTTTTCGTTTCATCAATTTTGGGTAAAAAAAAAGTCATCAACCACATACCAGTCATATCGCCATTTTTTGGCCCATCATGATCCTGCACATACCCAATAACGTAAGGAACGTTCAAAAGAGTTTTGCTTAGTTCATGTAAGTTCTTGCCTTAGGGGACATCATGCCTAATGTCTCCAAGAGAGGACCAATCAAATAATAGAAGATTCGTAACTTAGGGGATGCAGTGTGTCGCATCAAGCCACTAAGAGGAATATAATATGCTAAGAGAGATCACACTCTTGAGAGACATCACACCCAATGTCACCACAAAGAAAAATATGCATCATGAAGGAAGAAGACTACACAATGAAATATGAAAAATGCAAAAAAAATAATGCCAATGTATTCCCCCACTTTAAAGAAATTGCTAAGCACCATGTTATGAGCAATTACTTTAAAGTAGCAAATGATAAATGCTAACAAGAAAGAGGACATGAAAGATTATTTGGAAATCCCTATGCCAAGTCATATGTTTCTGAAATAAAGTTGTTTCTTGAAAGAGGGAAAGAGGGGTTACCCCCAAAATTAAAATTACATACACATGAGGGATCCATGGATTTGGGGTTAGTATGTTCTTGCTACAATGTTCTTAGAGAGCTCGAAACTGTCATCATTCCCTAAATACTCAGAACTAGAAGAATCACACAAAGAGAGTGAAAATAAAGACAAATCCTTTCAGGTCAACATGGAAGAGACATGAATGTCTCAATGCCTTGCATCATCCCCAAAAGGAAAACACAAGACAAATGAAAAGATAAACAAAAATCTTTTTAGTCAACATGGAAGAGACATGAATGTCTCGATGCCTTGCGTCATCCCCAAAAGGAAAACACAAGAGAAATGACAAGATAAAACGATTTACAGCATAGAGAAGAATGCAGATACAAATAGAAGAATGTCACAAGGAGAGAGACATCAAACAAAACAAGTATGGGGCAGTCACATTACGCATATGCAATCATGCATAACATGAAAAAGAAAACAAAGGCGAGACTAGTAAGATACATGTGAGTCAACCTATTAGCAGGTCGTCCACATCCCAATCATGTTCATTGTATATAGAAGGTGTACAAATAGCCAAAGGGATAACGACAAATGCATTACTAGTACAAGGCTATCTAATTCTTTCCCCCACTGTGTGCAAGACAAGAATGAGTCGAGGTAGGTGACGTGAAAGAGATCCTTGCATCTTGAAATGATTTACAATGAATGTGGGCCATGTAATAGTGAGAATGTTGTGATTCTACAACTATTACATGACAAGGAGAAAAAGGGGGTCCCGCTTTTAAGGGACTATTTATATCATATCAACATCCCCTAGGATTCTTCTTAAAGTACAACATTCGTCAGTGATATTTCCAAGAGTCTTATGCAAAATAATTGTTATTTTTAGGTCTTTTGATTCTTGTAGGAGGTGGAATTACAATCCATCCTCTATTCACAAGTTCTTCCAATTTCCATTCAATTTGTGTTATATTTTGTAGGAGTGGTAAGTCTCTAAATTTGTAAAGATTCTTCTTGTTGCGTCAATATTTCCAAGAGTCTTATGCAAAATAATTGTTATTTTTAGGTCTTTTGATTCTTGTAGGAGGTGGAATTACAATCCATCCTCTATTCACAAGTTCTTCCAATTTCCATTCAATTTGTGTTATATTTTGTAGGAGTGGTAAGTCTCTAAATTTGTAAAGCTTTTGTTTGTTGCCAAATTCACCAATTTCTCGAGTTGAATGTTGAGGAGGAGGACCTAAGACAATCCTATCATCCTTATCATCATTACGAGGCATTGGTTATTCTTTAGGAAGGACACTCATATCTAGAGGAGGATCTTGATATCCTAACCCTTTAGTATCATCAATTGGTATTTGCTCTAAGAATTGATGAATTTCATGTTCACTTGTTGTATCACATCCTTGTTTGCTCAAGATCGTGAATCCTTTTCTATATGTATCTTCTAGATTGATGGGAGTGTTGGTCACTTTTTTAATGTAGAAGGGTTGAATGTATGCTTGATTAGAGGAACTAGGTTCACCTATTGTAGGGAATTTATGCTCAGCTTGTATCTCGGTTTCAAGATATAAATAACCAAACATCTCAAGTGGTAGTACTATGGGGGGTGTTGGTTGTTCCATGGATGGATAGAAGGATGCATTATTTTCAAGGTTGTTAAGGCAATCGTTTAGGAATTTATTCATTTTTTCATCATCTTCTCCAATGATGTCAACATCAGGAGGAGAACATGCATTAGGAGTTGAGTGAGCATGAGTAATTTAAATTTCATTAGGGGCATTTCCAAAAGCACAACTTGACATGTATCCACTAAGGACTTTAAGGACATCCAAAGCTTGCCAAAGCACATATCCATGATGAAATGCAATAAAATAAGTAAATGCATGAAATTAACCAAATGAGGCTATATGCAATGAAATGAAGAAAATAGAAACTTTGCAAACTAAAATAGATAACTAACAGCAGCAAACAGGAACAGAGAAACTGAGAATTTAATGTTGAAAAGTGTAGTTTAAAATCAAAAATGGGACTAAATCGTCTAGAGGGGTGTATGAGTCCCAATCAAGGTTTTTTAGAGGTTTAAATTTTGAATAATAGTCACCACATAATACCAATAAATCAAGGAAAATATCTTGTATTGGGACTAAATTTCCTAGAGGGGCGTATGAGTCCTAGTTTAGGGTTTTTGCAAAGATTTCAAAAACTTTTGAGTGAAGGTTATGCTTTTTGGTTTGGATGATTACTAGGCTAAGTGAAAATGCAGATTTCAGATGATATTCAATGATGCAAGATGCAAAAGTGCAACCTATATGCACTTTCACTAATGCAAGATTTAGAAACCCTAAAATTCCAATTAACTAATGTAAACCCTAATGCAATGTTAATGCAAGCTAGGTCTAGGACTATGATTCCCTCCAAACCAGAATTAAGATGTTCTAAATGTACGTTCACCAAAATGAAATAATAGGAATAGGGGGATTTCTACCTTTTGAGGAGATAGGGTTCCTCCTATTTTGTGCTCTTGTTTCACTCAAGGAAACCCTAGAGATCTCAATCAAAGGGTGGAATGAAGGAAATAGATCTACTAAAGGTTGTCCTAGGATATGAAAAATGACAATAAAAGGGTTCACCACCAAGCTAGGGCTTGGAAAGGAAAATGACATGCAAGACCTAATTATGAAACTCAATGATATGGAATCCTACAATAAATGACCTAGAAATGAATGCAAAACATAATAGAAAGCTGGAAAAGTATAGAGGGGAACCTAGAAATTAGTAGAAGCTTGAATGAAGACTTAAAATGTTGAACATGTTGAATTTAATGCACACTAAGGCTCATACGCCAGACTGGGAGATTTAGTTCCAAATTAGGGTTTCTGGGCAAGAACACAAATCTAACAGAGATAAGTCTGAAACACCTGAAAACTAGAAAAATCTATGTACTAGGACTCATATGCCAGAAGTGGAGTATTAGTCCCACTCAGCTTCTTCAAAAAGTCAAAGTCTGAATCTTCTCTTCAACCTATGCTTTGTCTTCTCCACCTAATTTTCGGATCTAAATTGTTGAATTCTACTCTGTAAGTGTCTTTCAATGGCCTTGTAAACAAGGTGACAACTTTGATGACTTTGCACACTTGACAACTTCTTTCCAATCTTACTCTTCAATATGTCTTCAACCTAGATCTACAAATCACACACTAAAGAGAGGGAAAAATGTTGTTTTAGTGGAAAGGGGTTTGCCTTGGTCAAACCCCATTTTGGTAATCAAACCTTATAATGAAATAAAATGGAAAGGAGGAATGATGAATGAAAAAAATGATATGTTGCAACTCACCAAACCCTAGGAATAAAATGTTACAAAAATGTATGAAATGGCTCCAATAGATGTAGATCTTGACTCTTGCTTGAATGATATGGATCTTGAATTGAATGCTTTCTTGAATCATAAAACCCTACATCACAAATGTTAGCTCAAAAGCAAACATGATGCCTAATGACTTTGACATGATGCTTGATTCTTGAATAATGCTCCAAAATGCTTGGTAATCACTCTTGGAGGCCCTTGAATGCTCTTGAATGCTAGAATTCTTGAATACTTAGGTCACACTTTCTCATGAAAATGTCTATGAGAAAATGAGTGAAATAACCTTGTATTTATACTTGTTTATGCCAAATCTCCAAAAATTACAACACTACAAACCGACATCAAATCTAGGAGAATAAAATCCTGCTAGGAATTTGCATTTAATTTAAGTTTAAGCCACACAGGACTCATCTGCCAGAATTGGTGTATAAGTCCCATTAGGCTAGGCTATGGGACACATTTTTCAAGAAATGCTTAGATTCATGTGAAATCTAGATTAGGGCCCCGAAACTTAGGTGTGACCCATACGCCCAAGGTGGAATATGAGTCATAGATCACTAAATTTGGGTCACACAATCCAAAAACATTAATTTATGATTGGTCATTAAATATGTGTCAAGATTATCCTAATAAAGATGCATTAATTAAGGCTTATGGATACAAAATAAGGCCAAATAAAGCATAAAGAATCCCAATTAATAATTAAACCCTTAGATTAGTGTGAAAGTGTGGTACAACACTTTACAACACCTTAAATTATAAGGTACAATTGAGTCCATCAAGGCAACATTAAGCTTAATTTAACAAGGAAGGCCTAAACAAGCACGAAAATGTAGAGGGATATATTTTTTGTTGCCACAATATATATGGTACACCACTAAGATATGTGAATGTAGAACCAATGTGGGATAATAGTAGATGTAGTCACATGTGTGCATAACATCTTCTCCAAACTAGGAAAATGCAAGTCACATGTGCAAGTATAACCTACTTAAGATGATACCTACTTAAGCCATCTTAGCCTATCCTAATTACATAATATGCAATAAAGTAATTAACTAAATACAAGAAAATAAAATAATGCACAATAAAAGGAGTATAACCATTAAATGGAAGTCTTTCAAGGTTCATGGGAATAATATAGTTAATAATTTATCTACATCTACAAAATATAGACATACAACATTAGAAAATTATAAATGAATATCTAGATCACCATTCCATAATATAACCCCAATCTATGTGCTACAAACCCAATTAGTAATCGATGCGATATATTCAAATGCAAGAGGTATGCAACGTGGATGGTATATGTAATAGAGTCACGACTAGTAGCGAAATTAAATCCACTTTAGATTCTTAAGTTGAAAAAATTCCTTCAATAGAGTATCCAAGGTAGATGCACAAGAATAGTAGGGGTATGGACAGTATGAGATATAATGTAGGATGTGTAAAGAGGGTGAGAATAAGAAGTAACGACATCGTAGTGGAAGGAGATATTACACTGTAAGGTAAGGTCTCCATAGGATGAGAAGGAGAAGTGGTATGAAAAACATAGGTGTAGGGGATAGCACTTGTAGCCACATGGATATGAGTATATGAGGAATGATGATAAATAATTAGAATTTTATTGGAGGGGAGTTTGTATTGATACTAGATGTGGGAATGGTACATGAACTTGGACCAGACTAAGAATAAAAAAGTGGTGGTAGAGGCAATGGAAGCGGTCATTCAAGATAAAATGAAGAAAGATTGGAAAAATATGAAGGGTGCTTGTGTGTGGGGAAGAGCATAAAAAATTGATAGAAGTCATGGGAGTGTAAATATTATGAATAATGTCCATTCCATAAGGGGAACTCATGATGCACTAAGTACTAAAATAGTAGCACATGTTGATGAGATTTAGAATTTACAAGCATATCATTAAGTATTTATCCCATAAGAAAAACATCTTACTTAGCAACATATAGGTATCATGATCATTTTTTTTTTCTTCATGGCCCTCAAAATGGTTATTACTATGAGTATTGTTATCATTCATTGTAGAAAGAGGGTCATTTTCACTTGAGTGGCTAGCCATACATGAGGCTTAAGATGATACACTCCTTTGTAAAGGAAGATTACAGTTTCAAGAAGTTCCTTGCATAAGAAAACCCTAAAGTGAAAAGAGATTCAAAAATAAAGTAACATAAATCACTCTCATATTTGAGTAATAAAAAATTAGAAGATAAAAACCTAAGAGGTGTAATCTAGCTAAGGGGTTCTCCAAAGTAAAAGAATGAAATATACTCCACATAAATAAGAGTTAGAATAAAATTATTTTTTATATAAATCTAAGGTAAATACATAAATAATATAAGCATTCAAAATATGCCTTAGATGAAAAGAATCTAAATCAAAAAATGTAATAGATGTACTCAATTAAATGTTTCAAAAAAAAAAAAAAAATAGAAATACTTAGTTAGAAATACTATAATAGATGATAGAACATGATTCATCAACCATGTAAGGATATCAATTTGAAGATTAGGTGAATGTCTTGGAATTAGTGAATGATTTTTCTATCAATCTGGGTCACTTTCAAGGCTAGGCAATCAACTCATGCATGTATATCTAACTTTTTTCTTGTGGATTTGGTTTATGTCTATTGATTTGATCTTTGCAAACTTCCAGAATGTTGCTTTAGATAGTGTGTTTTGATGTCCTCAATATGCCTTCACATAAATGCTAGTTCTATTGTTTGATGGTTTAAACTTGGTAGGGATAATTTCCTCTTTTTTGTCAAACATGTAAGGATACCAATTCAATGGCTATATAAAATATTGAGGAAAGCACTCTCTAACATGTAAGATTCCCTAGATGCTTGTGCAATGCAAATTATCTTATACATGCTCTTATTGATCATGCATGCAAGTCGTAAATGATAGCTCTAGGATGTGACAAATAGATGATCTAAAATGGAATAAGGTTACCATTTACATACTATACTAATAATCACAACCAAAACTTTTCACATTTTAAATTGGCATACAATTACAAAAAGAAGTAAAGTTGACCATGCATTTGAATTTAAATTTAAAATTTAGTCATTTTTGTTGAAAATCGGGATAAAAATTTACAGTGAAAATATGTAGATAATGTTATGCATCCAAATAAATAGATAGCAATAAATCATAGTTGTAAATAGATTACAATATAAATGCAAATCATAACTCAATAATTACGTGGAGAAACCCTTGCAGGAAAAAAATCCACACCCAAACAGATCCAAGACTTGTATTAACCCTTCAAATGAGTTACGTCAATACAACTTCTCTCGCTAATGCAACACTTCATGGCTTCAACAACCTATAAATTAACTTGTTTTTCCTTCAACTCAAGAACTAAATATATAGGCATGAGAGAAAACACAAATCAAGAATGGTTTCTAAAACCAATTAGGCATAAATCACAAAAAAAAGAAACTTCCTAGATTCGAACTTGTGATTTTATTTGTGCTTTTTAGTAAAGTGATCATACAAACTAAAAAATCTTCCTTATCTTCTCCAAGCTCACATTTAACTTCCCCTTTTTCATGCTCTTTCTAATTTGACAACTAAAAAACATTTTGCAAGTTGTCATAATTGCATTTAACAACTTTCATGATAACTAAAAGATAATTAAAAATTGCCAATTAATAATTAAATACAAAATAAGGTTGAGTTATTTACTAAACAATTTAGACCCATCACTAGACTTTAGCAGATGGATGTGATTCCAAGTGCCTTATGGTTCGGGCTTAACCAGTACACTCTAAGCATTTGACTATTTAGGTGGCCTGGCAATGTGGGCCCCTTTTATGTTGCACCTTTTCCATTTATGTGGACCAATTTTACATTTGTTATTGTCGTTCCCATTTCCATTCTCATCTACCATTTGTATGGATTTTACTTGTTTCCACCATTATGTTGTCAGGGAGCTATGTAACCTTCCCTTTCTCTTTTATTTTTAGAATATAGCGAAGCAAGAGTCGTTGGTCTGTTGTGCAGAATCTCTATCATGTAGAAGCAAACACATCAATGTTGGTATGTTGTGTGAAACTAAAAATTTGGTTTGATGCAAAGGTTTTTAATCCCATATGTGTTAGGGGAGAGAAAATGAAGGGAAAAGGGGATATAAGTATAGGCTAAGAGACCAAAGGCAACAGTTTACAATAAAATATGTGACTGTAATTTTTGAATTTAAATAAAGTGAATCAAAATATATTTTTTACCATATTGGGTTTACTTCTACTTCTATCTGATTGGTGAAAATGGTAGGATTTATTTTATATCATTTTAATGTTAAAAATAATCTGATTGGTGAAAATGATAGGATTTATTTTATATAATTTTAAGGTTAAAAATCATTTATTTTTAATATTGTTTTTCTTTTATTTTTTATATTTTCTTTATTTAGAAATATATTTTTATTTTACTCATGTTGTTTTTTATATTAAATTTATTTTATTTAATAATAATTAATTTTGAATTATAAAGTATATATAGATATACAAAGTAATGATTAGAAATTTTACAATTTTAATAAATATAAAAAATTTCAATACTAATATATTGGCACTTGTATCTAAAGAAGGTTCAAGGATTACACCCATAGAAAATTATATGTATGGTAATATGTTAGAGATTATAGAGTACATGTTTGTGCATGCAAATTCTAGTTGCATGTGGCTAGATTAAATAATTAATAATAAATGCGAAATAATGGAATGAAATAAATTTAGACAAATCTAGATTTTTCCCTTAAAGAAATTAAGTATTATTTGATTATGAAATATTTACATATAGATTTAAAACATAAAGCAATGCAAATGAAAAAAGAAAGTTGTCATCAAATTAGCAAAAAACAATAGTTGAAACTTGTTTTTTGACATCTCAACAATGATTTGCAGACGTGAGACTTGTTTTAGGCTCACATCTCACACTATATGTAGCCCATTGGCTAATAAATTTGATAACTTTCCTGCTTGGGTAGCGGAGTTGGCTTGGGCCATGGGTTTGCTCCCCATAGGTCTCAAGTTCAACCCCCCACTCTCACGGTTGATCAGTGGACCTGTATGCGGGCTATGGCATCCACCCACAAGGGGCTAGTCTCACCACAATTCACCCCAGGTACCCAAGGTATCGGTTGTTGGGTCGCTGGGCTAAGTCACGGGGACACCCTTGCCACATTAAAAAAAAATTGATAGTTTTATGATTGATAATTTACAAAAATATATTTATCTCATCTAATTAATAATTTTTTTTTAAATATAAAATATATAGATAGATATTTATATAAAGTAGTGGTTAGGAAATTTTTAATTTTAATAAATATAAAGTATTTACTAAATAGTAAATTTGAGAACCTTATAATTGATAATTTAGAAAAAATAGATATCTTAAGTATTTCTATCTAAATAAAGATTTTTTCTTATTTGTATCATTTTTAATATTTTATATAAATTTTTATAGATGTCATAAATTAATATTCTACCAATTAACATTTAACTATTAGTCAATATTATGTAAAAAATCATTTTTATTTATTTATACATTTAATCTTTCTTGATATATTATTAAAATGTATTGTAAGTTAATTGATATATTTGATTCAAATTTTATAAATTAAGACTATGATTGAGGATAGTCCATCTACATGAATTTGTTACACACTTAGGCTATATATATGGTCCTATCTATTAGAAAAGATTTGAGCAACATTTTTTGGAACAATTTGAAAGGGAAAAGAATATAGAAGAAAGTAAGGGTGCACATAAAATAAGAGATGATACAAAGTTATGTGCATAGTTGAGAGATTAGGAATTCAATAAGTAATATAAGTACCTAAATTACGATAATCGCAAAAAAATGAAAGAGAAAGGGAAGGTTACATGATAGAGGAGACAATGTTAAGACATGGACCAAAAAATAAAAATAAAAATTGTGACACATGAAAATAAAGGATGAGATCATAAAAGGGGAGTTAATTCTCTATCCAATAATAGAGTTAGCATAGGGGTGTTGGATATTTCCAATTTTTGTGTAGGAGAAAAATAATTAGCAAGAAGATGAGACATTAGATATAGGATTTTATTCTCTCCAATGTGATTATATTTAATCTTTAGGCATTTGAAGAGATAATATATAACATGGGAATTAAGAGAAGAAATATCAAGGGTAGGACGGTGTGATAGATAGGAATAAGGAAATATTTTTGTCGTTCAACTTAGAGAAATTAGTAAGACAAGAAGGAGAGAAGTAAGGAACTTGATTGATAGGAATGCTTGCCTTGCTATGAAAGTGTATATTTCGGATAAACAAGGTCAATTGTAAGAGAAAATAGGTTAGGTCATAAACCCATTCCCATGTATGATTACCAATAGTATGATGAATTTGTATAGAGTTTATTTTTATTTTAATGAAGAAGAAATATACATTTTGATGTATCAAAATTCTTTGCATTTTTTTCTTTGAATGTGATATGTATATTTATATGCATATTTATTTTTGTATATGCATTTGTATGATTTTATTATGCTTGTAGCCTCAAGTGGATATGGTTGATAGAAAATAGGCCTTGTACTCCCTAGATTAGGCCCTAGAAACATTTAAATCTATGGTCTCTAGAGGAAGATCTCCCTCCCCACATATTTGATATATGTATTGACAAGGGAGTGAAGAATGTAAAAGGAGAATACATTTCATTTAGAGGATTTGTAAGGGTAACCTTAAATCCCCTTTTACACTAGACATTATGGGAAAACAAAATAGAAAAACCTAGACCCCTATGGTTAACCTACTCTTGAAAAAATTCAAACCCCCAAAGTCTCTTCCAAACCCTATAACATTTAAAATTTTAGCTTTAGCAAAACAACAACAACAAGAGTTATCCCTCCTCTATCTAACCTATTTAACCCTAAGTGTGTTTGGACTTTTAAACTCAATTATGTTATTCCTAAGTGAGTACATCTTATGCTAGATCTAGTTGAGTTGTGCATGAAGAAATTATACCTTTGTGATCCATGTTTTCTCTTTGTGGCAATCATCTTTCTATTGGTGGTACTCCTGTGAGTGTGTTTATATTGAGAATAATTCTTATCTCATGTTGTGAATGTAGGTGCTTTAATGTTCTTATACATCTTTGTGGTCGAGTGACGTGATCTTGTGGTGGCCCTATTGGTGGTTTTAATTATGTGTTTCCTTTTTGTTTGGTTATGGTTTTATGCTTTATCATACCATGGTTCAACTAATCTCCATGTATTTTTCATGATTGATTTAGAATTCAACATCATGCTAAGGAAATTACCAAAGATAAACATCAAAGGAGAATGAAATCAAGAATATGAAGAAAATGGAATGAATGAGGCAACTTTGTGAAAGCAATAAATTGAACACCATAGATGGAGGCATATCATATTTTTCAATTGAATGAAATCATGAAGCATCATTCAAGGCATGAAAGAGAAGAATTTGGAGAAACAAGGAAATAAATGCAAAATATTTATGCAATAAGGAAATTTTTTTCTTAGATATGAAGGTCACTCTATGGCTTGATCCTTTGTTGAAGTAAGTCTTCAAACCTCACCTCCATCTTTCGTACTTCTTTTGATTTTGGGTCATGCTTAGAAGTATGGTAGGACTTATTTCAAGATGATTCCTTGGCTAGCATTGATGAAATTCAAGCACACAAAAAAGAATAAGGTGTCACAAGCATACCAAACAAGGTATGTGAATGTAAAATATGATGTGCTAGTGGACTAGTAGACTAGTGTAGTATAAATAATTGAATATTTTTTCAAATTGGATTTTTCTTTTGTAATTAATTGTAGATAGATTCATGTCATAGGAAATTTCCATAAATACATGTCCATGATCATTAATTGGAAATATATGGCATGAGATCCATTGTGATAATGAATGTTTTGTGAAAGGTTTGACTTTTGGGGACAAAAATAGTGAATTTAAGTTTGGCAGGCAATGTCCCATAAAACAATCTAGTCCAAGGTAGCTAATATTTTTTTATTGTGCAATGGAAAATATTGAGGTGGTTTGTAATGGTAGATTATTAATGGGTATTGTGCACTAAATGGGTCATTAAGTATTTATGATGTATATCAAAAGAAGTATAGAAAAAGTGTAAATTCTAAATTATGCACTTTTATCCCTTCAATTATAAATTATACTATAGTTTGACTTGCAAAAATTGTGTGATTTGTAAAATTGAATACTTTAGTAATGTACACATTTTAATTTATTTTAATAATTTAACTATGCATGTGAATTGAAAAATAATGGATTTGATGCAAAATGTTAATTAAAGAAGTATATATTAATAACTTTGAGTGTATTGAAAATATAATAAAAAATTTAAGAGATCACACAAACTATATTTATATTAAGAAACTTTGTAAAAATAAACACAAAATTAAAGAAAAAAATTATCATAATACATTTTTCACCCTTATATAATTAAATTATTTTTCATCCTCACAATTAAAATGTTGAAATAATTAAAGAATCGTTTCATTTTTCATCCTTA
Organism: Sequoia sempervirens; assembly: GCA_007258455.2. NCBI lineage: Eukaryota > Viridiplantae > Streptophyta > Pinopsida > Cupressales > Cupressaceae > Sequoia > Sequoia sempervirens. The sequence continues at coordinate 150,969,866 of VDFB02358134.1, read as the reverse complement.
CAATTAAAATGTTGAAATAATTAAAGAATCATTTTTCATCCTTATATAGTTATATAAAAAAATAAAACTAATAAAATTGTTTAATTAATTAAAAATATAAAATTTATAAATATAAAATTATTTTAATTAATTAAAAATAAAGACAAATAAAACTAAAAAAATGTTTAATTAATTAAAAATAAAGACAAAATATCAATATAAAATTAATTTAATTAATTGAAATATAGATATAATAAAAATAAATAAAAATTATTGATTAATTAAAAAACCAAAATTTTCAAATAATTCAAATGACTTTAAGTCACTTGATTAGAATTTGAAATTTTCAATTACATCTAGGGGTGAAGGGCTCATAGTGGAGCACCTAAACTTTGCATCTCTCAAAATCTTATGTGGAAATTTCAAATCACTCCCAATTTTGTAAAACAATTTATTTGGCAATTCATGTGCTTATATATTTCGTTTTAGGGCTACATCATCAAATATTATGCCACATCAACATGGTTTTTGCTGAGTCATGTTTTATTGGTGGGTTGATGTGGCATCACATGATTTTTCAGTTTGTGTACTTTATAGATAAAAAGTGTTTTGCAATTGGATATTAAGGTGCTCCACTATGGGGGTCCACTGTGAACTACTTTTATCCCCACTATTAGACCCCACTCCACTATGGACCCCTCTCCCCTCTCCCATGTTAAACTGGTGCTTACAAACATATCTTAAGTTTTCTTTACAATATAGTATCTTAATCCTTTATTTCAGTTTTCTTTACATTATAGTATCTTAATCCTTTATTTATAATCCCTTTCTGCATTGTCTTTTTTCACCCGAAGCATGTGGGATTAAGAACCCTTTCACTCAAACCATATTTTCTCCTTCCCGCAGCAGGCCAACATTGAGGAGCTCGCTTCTGCATTGCAGAGATTCTACAAAGAGGATACTGAAACTCGCTTGTCACGGAAGAAATTTTGAGACACACTGGCTGATTTTGCAACACTTATAATGGTGTAAACTGAAAGTAAAATCCTAAATGGTAGACGCGAACGGAAACCAGTAATGGGAAGGGCAACTGGAAATGAAAAATCAGTACGAAAACGGGAAAGTTACATAATAAGGGGGGCCCACATAACCCAATCATCTAAGCGGTCAACGCTTAGATTGTGCCGCTTAAGCGTCCCTGCCTAATGAACCCTGCTTTCAGATCTCTTCTATCGACTGCATAATTGCCTTAAAGCATCGGATGTTTGTATATCTAGATGAACAGTTATAACCATAAATACATCCACCAATTTGTACTCGATAAAACAAAATTCCATGCTATGGAAGCCCTCTAGTCCAATCGTATGATGTTAATTTATTTAAAGCAAGTCAATGGCCAATTGTTGTCAATAGTTGTTAAACTAAATCGTGCCACATGAGGAAGTAAATGGCATTGATGGCCAGCTCTCTACTTTCATCCCATTACGGTTGATCATGTTCACAAGTCCAGATGAACGAAGTTGAAGTCGTTTCTTGAGTATTGATTGTTTCCATGGTACTAAGCTTTCTCCTAGATCTAGTGAATTGAATTGTAAGAATTTATGCTCAGTAGTACCACTGTAATCCTAATTTTTCTTCCACTACCATGATTTCTGCATATAAGATTTATCATGATCAACCTTTCTAAATCAAAATGGATAAAACTCAAAAACACACAATAACTCTAATTATTTTGGCAAGAAAGTTTAGGTATGGGAGGTTTGTGTTGTTCCATCTTAGAGATAGATCTAAAAAGGAAGGTTTACTAGTAATATATTAAAAAAATAGAGGATTCAATTCTAAATTTCAGATACTAAACTTAAATAGACAAATATCTCTATAACTCCAATCACACATCTTCTTGTAGATTGCAAATGGAATAACAAAATAACTAAATAGATTCAAATGGAATATTTTTTCATTTCTATACTTGATTGTAATCTACATATTTCCATTAGATCATTATTTCTTATCTCCATAAACTTTACACCCAATTTGATGGCCACAACATGTGTAGTCTTGTCAATCTTACACAACTATTTACAAATAGAATTACTGTCAAACTTGACGAGTTTTGTTGAAAAAATGAATCTCAAATGATATCCTACACAAAAAAAACTAGATGTAACATATAACCACCAATATAACACAAAATAAATTTTAAATGATATCCTACATAAGAAAACTAGATGTAACATATAACCACCAATTTAACGCTTTATACACAAATGATCTTATAATGTTTGCATACGATATTCCATCACCCACAAATCTAAAAATTACTATACCCTTTTTCTACTTTCCTAATGTATAATCAAAATATCATTTCAAAAATGATAGGAGCTTAAATGAGCATACCCATTGAACTTATGGGTCCATTTGCTAGTAGCAGACACACTGTTGGAGGAATCTATTAATTTCTCCACTATTCTGTTTGTCCCTTACATAGGGTAAATTCAGCTATTATTTATTTTGCATGTTCTATTCTGCAGTTTGCATGCTCTGTCCTGCATCATTTTTGTAACCGCTCTGCAGGTGTAATTGTTTTCCAGAAGTTTCTATGTTTCTGAAAAGTCCTCTTTATATTGAGGCACCTTGTAATGTTCTGTATCTTCAATCAATTAATTTATGAATGCCGTAGCATTTAGTGTGGGTAATTTATGAATTGCAGTACGTGGGTGCTAAAGCTCAAGCCATTCTTGACCATCGACAAATTGGCGGCGGAGATATGGTTTGACTTGTTTGGAAGAAAGAGAGGTTGCTCATGGCACTCTCCCTCTCCTGTCTGCGCCCGGGCCACTGCATTTATGCTCACCGAACACAGCTGTCCTGTATCCCAATCAAACGCTCACTTTCTTAGATTTTCCCACTCACTATTCAATTGGGTGCAACTGACAAGAACAATAACAAATATTACCTCCTCCTGTAGACTTTATTCCAGTCCTGCCATCCCACTGAATTTATAATGTTGTCGAAGTGGCAGAAGGAATACACGGTGGTAGAATAGTCACCCCATGCTCGTCCCAGATACACTTTTCCCGTCCCCTTCACCTTACATATCACAAACGAGAATCCGGTTTTGTTCTCTGCCAACGTCCTCTGCGACACTGCAATGGCTCCGAATCTCGCCTCATTTACACGCAGTAAGCATTTCTGTAATGAAATTCAACTTCAAGGCTATTCGTATGGTTTAAACGGTTTAACAGTCAAAAAAGACTTATCTTGAACTGTTAAAAGAGCTGACCTTGTAGAGAGATCTGGTATTCCCACAGATGAAATCAATGGAGCCCACGATGGTACACTTCAAGAAAAAATGCCTGCCTTTGTAATCGTAGAGGGTGTCTTGAGATCCCACCATTCGGCACTGGGTAATAAAAGCTTTGTCTTCCGCCACGAGCAGCGCAACCGCTTGCACTCCCTCCGCCCCTGGCACCGCCGGTGGAGCACTGTTCTGCATTAACAAACGTTGTATCACACCCATTGGAACACTATTGCAAACATAACAACCACCAGACATAAGTACCTCAAAAGTGATGCCTTTGGCACAGAAATACTGAGATTCGATGGTAGTCGAAGCAGAACCGTAGGTGCCCAAAGGCTGCCCGTCCGGGCCTCTGGATGACGCGGTGTCGTTCCAAGTCAGAATTGTTCTTCGGATCCCTTCACCGATGAAGGAAATCAATGATTTGTTCGCCGGAATCCTCACTTTCTCCCTGCACACCAATCATGTAGAATGAAAAGATGGTTTTTTGTTTAACAAATACAAAGTTAAATTCCTCACGCACATGTATATGCCGGCCCGTGTGAAAATCTTCACCCGCTTGGAGTTCCCAAATGGAATGGAATCAACAGCGCCCTGAACTGTCGTGAAATTGCCGCTGCCATCCTTAGCCACGACTATGATCTCGCCAGTACGAGAGTTCACGTCATCCCGTGAAATCATGTTATTTGTGGCAGCAGAAGTTGGATATATTTGGAGGAGGAGGAGGAGGAGGAGGAGGATCAACACGGCCCCTGCTACACCGGAGCGGCTTAACCGGCACACTCTAAGCGTTGAACGCTTAGGTGGCCGGACCCATGTGGGGCCCTCTTAACCCAACCTCTGTGTTTCCGTAGCGTTTCTTAACCTGAACTTTTTGAAATCTCCGTTTCCGCCATTTGCAGTTTACATTTCCCGTTCCCGTTCTTGTTCCCATGCCGTTCGCGTTTGCCATTTCCACCGTTCACATTTGTCTGATGTAGCCAAAACAACAGGCACTCGAGCAACTCGGGGGACGGATGCAGTGACGGGAGTCAAACAGGAACTATATTGGCATTGTTTTTAAGCCCATTCCCTGCGTTTCACCATTTCCTGGCGTCACAAATTTCCTTGGTCATTCAACAATTTTAATCCCACATACATTCCAGGATATACGTTGGGGTGAGTAATTTTATATTTATCAGAAGAGAGTCCCACTGTAAGTAGCGCAACATGTAAATATTTTTTTCCTTTTATTCTATATGCAAATATTAAATAATAATATTTTTATTAAAATATTTACATTTTAAAAATTAAATTAAATAGTTATATTTATAATTTTATTTTTTTTAACGAATAATTTTTATATTTAATATTTTCATGATTATAAAATATATTTTTAATAATATCATTATATTTAAATTTTTATTTTAAAAAAATGTTATTTATTATGTTTTATTTATAAAATTATGTAAATTTTATAGAAGATATGTTGAGTTAACAATGATTTAAATTTCAAATATGAAGAATTTGAGGTTATAATTTACATAAGTGTGATAGGATGACACGATGGAAAATATGATAATTATAGATAAAAGAGTATAATCTAAGATAATCAAATAAGTCTTTATATACAAACAATAATTAATTTTGATTAATAAAAGATAGTTGTGGAAATATATAATTTATAATTTAATGTTAGTTAAAGATAAGGATGCTTAGTTATAAGTTTGATGATGAATAACTCTAATGTAATAGAGAAAAACAAATGTGTCTTGAGTCTACCTTCTATCATGCAAGTAAAAATAAAGATAATTGCAAGCTAAGTTTTACTATCAACAATCATAAGAAGGAGAAGGTGAGGAAATAGGGTTAGGATTTATGTTTGTATAGAAAGTGGTAATGCTCCACCTAATACACTAGCCATAGGATGAAATGACATGTTAGGCACTTTCAGTTGTGGTACATAGTACTTCTTTGTCTTAACATGGTGATGAGTATCTATGTAGGCATTTGGAATTGCTTGCAATCTGAGCATATGAGTGTTAGCGATAAAATATTCTCTGTTCAATTGGTTGCATTTGTTGGATCCAAGGAATTAAATGAGAAAAAAATAGAACATGAAAATTAAATGTAATATAAAGATAAGCAAGTAAGCATATGAGTGATGTAAAGTAGTAATTGTAATAAATGCATCATTTGATAATCAAGTAAAACATCACAAGTGACAAAGCATGAAATTAGATGGGTTTTAGAGATAACATTAACAAACTAAGCCTCCCTTGACATTGACAAACAAAAAGTGGTGATTTGGCCCTTGATGGGTAAAAAACACCCATGCTAGTACATATGGCACTAGGATAGGCATATGACCCCAATGTGTCATCCAAGAGCATGAGCATGCAAAGGTCAAGGTAAGGCACTAGGTCTCTAGTGGTAGAATGGGTTTAGGAATGTGATCTCAAGGTGTAAAAAATAAAACATATTACCCTTAAATTTAGAAAAATTTACAGTTGAGCAATATATCCATAAATAATTGTACAGTCTCAACCAATTCTAGCTAAATAATTATATGTATTTTAGGATCATACAAATTTAATAGCTACAAAATAAATAAATAAAAATAAATTTAATAAAAGTTGTGAATGGTTTAAACTAAGATTCATAATATAAATCGAAGAAAACTTCTAGGAGTTAAATGTTGTCAAATGATTATTTTCCCTAGGTTTATTTAACAAGCATCTATGCAATGTTATATAAAAATATCTAAAGAATATAAATTTAATATAGTATCAGACCTTTGTCAATAGCTAATTTTGTGTGATATTTTTGTTGTGTTGAAGAACATGTGAGGTGCCTAGAAAAGGAATTTCTACTTGTTGCATGATAATGTCAATCTGTTACAATATTGTTTATATTCAACATGATATTATTTGTCAAGTCAATATTAATCTAAGCATGTACTGTAATGAAACTTGTGAGTCATGATTTTTTTGAACTTAGGAATGTGTTGTAGTAGTATACAAAATCTAGAAATGTACAACTTGTGTAGCAACTAAAAGCCATTAAATTATTTTTGTTTCTCATCCTAATATTGATCTTCATTCTCTTATGCATCTTTAATTTTATTTATTTTGACCTTTATCTTACATACCTATAAATATTTGTTTAATGAATACAATTTTGTGTTTAAAACATTGATTGAATAATAATATCTTTAAATCTCTTTTAGTTTAATTTGGTAGGAGTTAAAAGTATACTAAATAAACTAAATTTTAACTTATTTTTTCTTTTTAAATTTATGTAGATGAATTATGATTCTATCATGATATGTATATTATAGTTTGTATATTTTGAAGTATCTCATTATCACCAATACAAAACAATTCATATGATGGTTAGAAAAGAAACTTAACTCTCATTATTTTATATAACTATTTTTTTTGGGTTAATTTTCCTTTTTAAATTGAGCATGATTCTTAAAATATTGATAATATTTGAAATTAGATGCAAATATTCCATTTATATTGACAATTTTATAAATCTAAGAAAATTTATACATAATTTATATGCTTAATTCTATGTTTAACTTTAAACAAAGTAATTTTTCAAAAAGGGGACTTAGATAGTTTATAAAAATATTAAAAAATTATAATATTATTTACTTTTTATGGAATTTCTCCATTCAAGTATGGAAAATTCTTACCATCCCACAAATGTTATCGAGATCTCAAGTAACAACAACAACCCAACTCTACCAACTAACTCATGCCCATCAATCAATTTGAATGGATTTCTTAATAGTAGCATTAAGTATTTTTCAAATAAATCAAGTTGGAGGTGGGTCAGATTGGTGGGTTGGGCGCAATGTTACTAAATTATAGAATAAGCTCTTTTCTATTGCATAGGTTTATTAGACATAAATTAAAAGGTCTCCTAAGGATTAATGCTTTCATTAACTAAAATATTGTTAGTAAACTTGATAGATTTGCAAGGCCTAGCTTTAGATGAACAAGCCCTAGTAGAAGCAAGAAGATAAATCTTATCATTCCTTGACCAACATAATGAACAAAATCTCAAATATTAATTTTTACTCTAATTGAAGACCTCCAAACCCTTTGGAAGTCCTTAATAAATCACTAAGCCTTTCACAATGGACCCAAAAATAGTAGAGCCAAAAGACTTAGTATCAAACTTACTAAATTATTATTATTATTATTATAGATTGCAAGAATCAAAATCGAGTAGCCACCCCCTATAGACTGCAGTGCGCGTGGTAAAAAAATTTCACATGACCAGTGACGCTAGCATGACATGCCCTCTGGCACCACGGGGATGGTGGGGAGACTAGACCTCGTGACCTCTTGCCTGCAACAAGATGCTTTAGCTAATCAAGCTAGGTCCACCACCCCACTAAATAAAATTTCTTAATAATAGATACTATATCAATTTAACTTTGCTTAGGGATAGGCTTTAAAAACTCACTTAAAGTAAAAGAAACACCATAAAAAATATATTTTTTAAATCCTAATAGAATGCATAAATCTTCTATTTCCCTTATTATCGTTAACCAAAAAAATATAATAAGCTTATTTAACTAGCTAACCTTAAAAGCATCCAACAAACATAAAGAGATATATACCATTTAAAAATATAAAAGAATTTACACAATTAAATTCACTAGCCAAAGAAAAAAGCTAACACAATTTTAAAATCCATAAACTAATTTCGCTTGTTAAGGAGGGATTAAGTGAAAAATGGCCCTAAAATATCCTATAATCACATTAATACTAAAGCAACTCCAACCTTTTTCTCACTTTTTAATTGCAACCTTAAATTTAAAAGTCAAACAATAACTATCTATATGAAATATCTTTTATAAATATAAAGTGCAACCTTTATGTTAAATAAAGATTATAATAAATTAACATATAAATTAAGTCACCATATTTATTTTAAATGTTTGATAGATGTTTTTGATAAAAGGGTAAAACAGGTTTTAGGGACCCGAAACCACAACGTTTACAAAAAGAAAAGAGGACACCAAAGTCCAACCAAAAAGACCAGCTGCCCGAGAAAAGATCAGCAAGCAACCAAATGAAAAAGACCAGAAAGGTCAAACCAAAAGGAACAACAAAGTAAGCACCAAAAAAACCCCAGCCGTTAATTCAGAGTCTTGAGGACAGACTCTGTCTCCGCCTCCAGATTCTGCATATCATTGACTCCCTTTTTAAAAGTTTGAATCATCTTCGAAGTAGGGGGGACCTTGCACTTCAGATTGGCTCTGGTTCTTCTGGAAATGCCCGCATCCGTATCCTGGCTTTTGTCCTCTGTTTCCTCCAGATCCACCACCAGAGAACCCTGCTGGGCTTTATCTAGCTTTTCAGTCATCACGTTAATGATAATGGCATTGTGTCTTGCCATACGGTTGTTTTGCTCAGCAACGGTTTTGATGGTATTCCTTATGTTCTCAACCTTGGAATCTATATTTCTGTTACTGTGATCCACATCTTTCTTTTCAATCTCTGCAATCTTAGCACCCAGCTCTTCAATCTTGCTTTGAAGGGCCCAATTTTTTATTTTCAACTCATTAATTTCAATGAAAGTCCATTCCAAGAGTTTGAAGTGGGACTCAGAATTGGTTTTGGCAAGGTTCAGAACATCCAGAGAGGGATCTTTTCTAGTATTAGGACAAGTTTTCTTAGGGTTAGGAATAATAGGGGAGTAATCATTAGTATGTTTATCCGGCAGAGATTCAGTGCAAGGCTCAGGTTTGTTGGCATCAGACTCCTCCGACTCAAAGGATTCTTCAGAATAGGAAACAAGGCTTTTCGCCTAGGGTTTCTTATCAAAAGAGTTGTTCTTAAGGGAGGGCCTATCAAGCTCAAGCTCAACACAGGTTTTACCAGAATTCCCAGAAGGGACAGCATGTAAGCTAAGGACTTTTCTAGCCGGACTAGAGTTAGGCAGATACTCCGAGCAACTGGGCTCAGTGTCATCACTCTCAGAATTAGGGATAGTTTCCAGTATAGCGGGGGCAGGCATTTTTTGGAAATGTTCAACAATCAACCTTATTAACCCAGTGTGTAGGATGGGGAATCTTTTAGGGTTTTTCTTATTATCCTCCAAGCTTTTCTTCAATGAACAGAAAAGATAATAGGGGAGAGAGACCCTAACCTTGTATCGGAAGTGGTTGAGAAGAGTAAAGTGGTAGCCATAGACTTTGGTGAAGCGCTCGTCCACCGTAATGTACTCCATGATGACCTGCAGAACCTTTCTCCAAATGGCCTTTATGGTGTCTGCATCGAAGTAGCTATTTGCAATTTTAACCAAACTTAGCCTTTCTTTGTCCTTTATAGGAAATCTGATCACAGCTTCATCAGAAAAAGCCCTGTCCTTGAAGAACTTCTTCCCTTCAGTAGATAATCTTGTAACATCAGCAATAAGATTTTTGCTGAGCTCCACATTCCTACCAAATAGGGTCAAGTTTCCATTATTCCACTTTTTAACAAAGAAATCTGTAGCCTCCTGGTTAGAGCCATGGAGCTTCTCCAGGAAAGGAAGCAACCCTCTGCTTTTAACCTTATTCCAAGCCTTGGCATTTTTCATGTGTGTATCATAACTGTCTAGCTCAATTCACTTTCTGTCTCCTCCCATTTCGGCCAACACAGTGGGGTAGACCCAAATGAAAGCTTTACTAAAATTGGCCCCGCCAAATCTTAGAACCCACAAAGCGTGTGGAGCTTTCTTGTAGATTAAGCCGTTGGGCACGGTCCCATGCACTCTAATGATTGTGATGTGAAAGATCCAACTTGTCCTCATTAAAGGGATAACATGTCGCTTTTCCATGTGATTTATCATAATTTAATAGGGCACAAACATTAGAGTTTAGATCACTAGTATTAAGCCAAGTACGCACATCTTTACTTCTAACTCCTTCGTTAGCGAAAAAATCTGCAACAGCATTGGCTTCTCTATAAGCATGTGATATTTTAACTTTTTCAAATTTAGCTAAAGTCAATATGGCATCCTCAACCCATGATTTAATGGTCCACGAGGGGGGAGACTTGCCATAGAGGCAGTCGATTATGTTTTTGGAATCTCCTTCAAACCATAGATTTTTAATGTTAAGACTATCGGCTCAATTTATGATGTGAAAAGCACCAACAACCTCTACCAGATGATTTGTTTGGGAACCAAGAGGAGAGGCAATCACTCCAATGAAATTTCCAAAGGAATCCCTTATAACTCCACCAAAGCCTGCCACCTCCGGATTACCTTTCACCGCACCATCAAAGTTAGCTTTGATCCAACCGTTTGGCGGAAAAGACCAGCAAACACCCTCTCTTTCCTTCTTGGCCTTCATTATGGTTCTAGACAAATCTAGACTTATCTTCCAATCCTTAGCAACAATTAGATCATAGAGCGAATGCTCTACTTTCGTGGGCATGTTGTCCTTCTGAACCAAGGCATTGAAATTTTCCTTCAAGGATCTGACAATTTTATCAAAGACAATATCCACAGAGGCTTCTTTACCCCTATAAATTCTATTGTTGTGTTCTTTCCAGAGGCCCCAAGCAACATGAGGGAAGGATAAATCCCATAAAAGCCTGAGCATAGGATTTCTTGTTGGGGCTTTCCATTGAGTGAAGAAGTCTTCAATGGACGAAGGGAAAACCCAAGGAAGGTGCCATAACCTGATGATTTTTTCCCAGATAGAAGCAGCAAATGAGCAATGAAGGAATAAATGACACACAGATTCAGCCTCCATCTTACAAAGAAAGCATCTATTAGGAATTTGAAATCCATGTTTACACAGGTTATCAATCGTGAGCACCTTGTTTTGGAGAAGGATCCAGAAGAAGATATTAATTTTAGGTATCAAATGTTTGAACCAAGCTTTAGACCATAAGGGAGGATGGTCCAGAGAAGAAGTAATCCTGGCAAAAGTAGATGAACTGAAAAATTGTTAGAGGGTTCATCAATCCAAACCGCACGATCATCCAGCTGCTCAGAACTAAGTCTAACTACCAGCAGAGAAGACTGGATAGGAGCCAAAGCCTAACTAACACTGCACAAGTCCACCCAATTACCATTCACTCTGTAATCTTTCACATAAGTTCCAAACCGTGCCTTACAAATCTCTGCCCATTCACGAAAGGAGTTGATTTTTATAATGGGCTCCTTAAAAAGCCATATGTCCTCCCAGAATCTAGTATGATTACCATTTCTCACTTGCCATCCAATACCATCATCCATAATCTTTTTTCCATTGATTATATTATTCCAGCATGTACACCCTCTGGGAAGAAGGTGGGGATCCTTCTTTATAATGGAGGAGCAGTTGTTTTCTAAATATTTGCTAGCCAGAATATCAATCCACTCCCCAGAAGAAGAGGAGATTCTCCATATTTGTTTAGCTAAGAGGATTTTATTGACTGTTTCTGATTCTTCTTAAACCAAGTCCTCAGGCCTTTTTAGGTCTACAAACCAGATTCCAGCCAATTAAGGGAAGTCTTTTTTTTTCCTCAACACCGACCAAAGAAATCTTTTTTGAATTTTTTCAATGGCATCAGCAAATTTAGCAGGAATCTTAAATAGGCTCAGGGCATAGATAGGCAGATTCTGGAGAGAGGCTTTGAGGAGCTGAAGTTTTCTGGCTTGACTTAGCAGGGCTCCTTTCCAGCCCGCAAGCTTCTTGCTAAATCTTTCAACCAGCGAGAGCCAGAAAGACTCAGGAGGTTTCAAGCTTAAGGGTAGACCAAGGTAGGTGGCAGGAAAGGAATCCACCCTACAACCCAGAATTCTGGAAATTTTAGCCTGTCTATGATCCAGAGTGTTGAAGAAGAACAGAGAGCTTTTTTGATTGTTAATCAGCTGTCCTGAAGCTCTCCTGTAATTGTCAAGCAACAGTTTTATAGATTTTCCTTCAGACACCGTAGCTTGACCCATAAGCATAGTGTCATCAACGAATTGTTGATGGGAACACACCAAATTCCCGAGGAAGGTTTGAGACCAAAAAGAAATTTAAAGTCGACCAATTTTTTCAGATTCCTGCCTAAACTTTCAGCCATAATAGTGAATAAAATAGGAGAGATAGGATCACCCTGCCTTAGACCTCTGGTGCTCTGAAAAAAAGAGGTGGGGGATCCATTGACCATAATCGATATGGAAGCCATGGACACAAGTTGTTCCACCAATTGGATAACCCTGTTACAAAAACCAAAAGCCTTTAAGATTTTAAATAAGAAAATCCAGTCAACTCTATCATAGGCTTTTGAGATATCAAGCTTTAATAAGAAGCCTTCAGTCTTCGACTCAACTAAGGAGTGAATATTCTCATGTACCGTAACAATAGAGTCAAGAATTTGTCTACCAGGGACAAAGCCATTCTGTTGAGGAGAAATCAAGGAAGGCAAAAAAGTTAAAAATCTAGAGGTTAAGACCTTAGAGATGATTTTGTATAAAGAATTACAGAGACTTATAGGCCTAAAAGCCTCAAAATTATTAGCTCCAGGTTTCTTGGGGATAAGAACCAAGAAGGTAGCATTTAATTCTTTTAGAAGACTTATGGATCCAAAAAATTCTTTAACAGCATTTACCACATCTTCTTCAACAATCTCCCAGAGCCATTGAAAGAAAAATAAAGGGAAACCATCAGGACCCGGAGCTTTACTCCCGTCAAAGGAAAAGACAGCCCGCTTGACTTCCTCATTGGTGGGGATAGCTGTCAAAAAAGAGTTGTTTTCCTGGTTGATAATTCTTGGTATAGCTTCAACTAACTGATCCTGCTCATTTTGGTTTATTTCATCACTTGCCGACAGAAGATGTTTAAAGAAGGAGCTCACCTGCTTTCTAATATCCTCCTCCTCCTCATACCTAGTTTTGTTCACTTCTATTTGAGATATTTTGTTTACAGCTCTGTGTTTTGATGTCGATAGATGGAAGTACCTGTTGTTTCTGTCTCCTGCTAATAACCAAAGAGCTCTAGATCTTTGTCTCCAGAACTCCTCCTCCTTTCCAATTATGTCATGCATCTTCATAAGGAGCTCATTCTTTTTTTCCTTAGTGTCATTCAAGTAACCCTCCTTCTGTATTTTAAATTGAACTTCTCCCAAGTCCATCTGTAGATCAGACTTAATCCTAAAGATGTTCCCAAAAGATTCCTTTTTCCATTTTTTTAAATTACATTTCACTTCCCTTAACTTTTTTGCTACTCTGAACATAGCAGTTCCTTGAATTCTTATATTCCACCATTTCCTTATTTCCTCTTTAAGAGCAGGATGAGAGATCCACATTTTTTCAAATATGAAAGGAATGTTCTTTTTTATTGGATCCGCAGTGAAACTGATAGGAAAATGATCAGAACTAATTCTCGTAAGAGCTTTAAGGGAGCAGTAATAATCAAAATACTAATGATTGGAGATTAAAGATCTATCTAATCTAACCTGTATGAGATCCAACCCTTTTCTACAATTAGACCAGGTAAAGGAAGCTCCATGTAGATCCAGATCAATCAGCCCTTGATTATCAATGAAATTTTGAAGATCCTCTTTACTCTCCAAATTGATCTGGGATCCCCCAAATTTTTCTCCATTCATTAAGGGTGTGTTAAAATCCCCCATAACAATCCAAGCTTCTCTATCAAAAATCCTCCTAAAGGCAACTAATTCCAACCAAAAATATTTTCTCATTCCTTTTCCATTAGGAGCATATATATTCACTTGAATCCAACTGAAGTTATCTCTTATATGTGTAAATCTAGTGGCTATATGATTCGTACCTTCCAAGATCGGATCACCTTTGATTGTGTGGCTATTCTAGAAAGTCGCAATGCCACCAGAAGCGCCATTCGAATTATTACCCTGGTTACTGTAATACTGGAAAAGTTTCATCTTTTCAATTTTCTCCTTTGACATTTTAGTTTCCTGAATTAAAAGAATATCCGGCTTGTGATCTCTAATGAAATTGTGAAGAACATCCTGCTTGTGGGGGCTATTGAGTCCCCTGATATTCTAGGACATAATCTTCATTAGATACCAGGGGAGTTAAGGCATTTTGGGATGGTTTTTTGAGATCCATCCGCAATATCCTGAAAACTATTCAGCTCTATTTTCTTTTTCAAAGACTTTTTACCTCTTGAGTTCTTTACTGCTCCACAATCTACCTTGACTCTTGATCTGGTAGAAATGCCACTTGGGGTCTTCCATTGTTTGTTTTTTTCTATCTTCTTCTTTGATATATTCTCCTCTTTATCAGTCTCTTCTTGGCTATCCGTCTCTCTACTGGACTCCCAGTCCTTATCAGTTGGTATTCTTTGTTCCCAAGGTAAAGTGTCCATGTTACCATTCTCTTGACAAGACAAGACATTACTGGAAAGATCTGCTATGTGATCCAGATTTTCAAGGGAATCCTTAACCCTATCTGTGGAGTTGGGATCCATCAGGTACACTACTCCCTGAGGGGGAAGATTATCAGAAGACGGGGAGGGAAGAGGAATATTCAGAACCAAGGACAAGCCCTCACTAGGAATATCCTCCAGACCCAGGATCTCTTCGTTTCTATTAGAAGGGACTGTCATTTGGGATAAGGAAGTAGAAAGGTTCTGATCTCCTTCTCCAACTAAGGTATCCTCATCGGAATCCCTTTCCTTAGATGAAGACGTTTTAACAAGATTCATGTAATGAGGATCATTAGGGATCTCACCTTTAGACTCCATGACCACTTCAATCTCTGGAGAGCTATTCTGAATATCAGACTCTTTGTTTTCCAGTTCCTGCTCTTTATTTTCCTTCCTTTCTTCTCCTGAGTCATTCTTCTTTTTTTTCCACACCTTTTTTCCAGGTCCTGTTGGTTTTTCTTTCTCTGAAGTGGCATTTAAGGGGCATTCTTTTGCCCAGTGATGAGATTTCCTACACTTGAAGCAGGAAAACAAGATGGTTTCAAACTCTATATTTTGTTCCCATGAACCCAGTTTAGATTGGATCTCAATCGATGATGGTAGATCTTCTTCCTAGGAGACTCCCACACATATCCTCGCAAAAACCAATCTCTTTCTAGCAGCTGTCATTGTGTCAATCGAAAGGAGCTCACCAAAGGAGCTCACAATACCATGAAAGATGTCTTCACTCCAGTACTCCAGGGGCAGGCCTGGAAGTCTAACCCAAACTGGGACATTCCCAAAGATGGAATTCGATAGATCCAAGTTGGAGGACCACTTCTTTAGAGCTAGGGAAGATTTTCCTATCACCCAAGGACCTCCACTTCTAACAGCTGTGATATCCTCTCTACAAGTAAATTCAAACGCAAAAAAACCCTTTGGAAGAGCAGCAACTAAGACTTTCCCGCTAGTTCTCCATTTATTTTTAACAAACTCCCTGACCACTTCAATATTTGGTCTAGGGCCCATGAACTTCACTATCATTTTAGTATTTAAAAATATTTAAATAATTTCTTTGTTGATATATTGTTTACTTTGACATGCACTATCATATAAGTTCACATGCACATCAATATGGGGGAAAAATTAATGATATATTTATGCCCTTTTCCATTATTATTTTTAGAAAACTTTGACTACATTTTCCTTTGTGCAATAAGAATTCTACAAGTGAAAAATTCTTGTATGAGTATCTCATGGCATTACCCTATCTTGGATAAGATCTACTAGTGCAAATTTTACCCTGATCATCCATAGCTGTAATTTGACCCTACAATTTTAAAATTCAAATTCAATTTAAATCTTGACAACATCCTCCAATTAGTCTTTGTGAGCTTACGTAGTGCATTTTTTTGTTGATTTTTATGCTACATTTTATTTAAATACATTCACTCAACCATTTAAGATTATTATGAGATTTATCGAAAGATAACTTTCATTTAGATGAATGTAATTTAGCACATTATCATAACATATATCATCATGTCTTTAATCATTATTTCTAAGTCATGGAATTGGTTTGATTTGGGTTGTAATTGGGGATAATAAAACCCTTGCAATTTAGCACATTCCCTAAAAGTGTTATTAAACATCATCAATATATATTGAGGTTCATATATTAGAAGACCAAGGAAAATAATTTCCTTATTGATATCTTGTTTACTTTGATATGTGTCATCATATAATTTCACATGTACATCAAAGTGGGAGAAAAATTTAATGATATATCCATGCCCTTTTCCATTTTTTTTGGCACACTTTGACTAGATTATCATTTATGAAATAAGAAGTCTACAATTGATATATTCATGTGTTAATTCATCTCAAGACATTGCCCTTTCTTGGATAAGATCTTCTAGTGCAAACTTGACCTTGTAATTTTGAATCCTAAAATTTTAAAATTTAAATACCCTCCCACTAGGCATTGTGAGCTTACCTAGTGCATGCTTATGTTGATTTGCATGCTACAATTTATTCAAAGACATTCACTCAAGCATTTAAAATTATCAAAGGTTTAAGTAGGATTTATCAAAAAAACATTTTATTTGAGAGAAATATAATAGCGTTTTCTCATAACATATATCATCATGCCTTTAATCATTATTCCTATGTCATGGACTTGGCTTGATCAAGGGTCTAATTGAGGAGAACAAAAACCTCACAATTTAGCACATTCCCTAAAAAATTTACTAAGCACTATCAATCTATATTGAGGTTCAAATATTGGAAAAACAAGGCAACCAAATTCTAAGCATCAATGTTTTGCTATTTGATTCTTATAGGTATATGTTTATATTTGTACAGTAGTTCAATTTCTTAGACATGGATATGAACCAAAAAAAATTGAGACATTTACTAATCATCTAGGGTTCTAAATGAGGATAACACAACCCTCACAAATTAGTAGATTTTGTAATGGTGTTTTTGAACATTGTCAATCCATATTGAGGTGTAAATGTTAGAAGATAAAAGTGGGTGAATTCCAAGGAGTATTTGTTTTCTAGTTGATTTTTGAACTATAGGTGTAAAGCTTATACACTATTTCTATTTTGTAGGTACATATCTAAACAAAAGCAAAGAACATTTTGTTCACATATTTTAAGACATTTATATAATCAAGTTTGGAACCTCCAAACACTTCAAATAATCAACATCTACATCTCCAATAGCAAATTTTTATCATTGAATTTTAAAATAAGCATCACATTTAATTTAGATATCAACCGTTTTATAAAACCTAGCCTTTTATGAAATTTACTTAATTATTGTTTGCACATAAAGATTTATTTGATTATCTTAGATTATACTATCTTTTATTAATCAAAATTAATTATTGTTTGTACCTAAAGATTTATTTGATTATCTTAGATTATACTCTTTTATTTATAATTATCATATTTTTCATTGTCATATCTTATTTTATTTATAATTATCATATTTTCCATTGTGTTATCACACTTCTATAAATTATAACTTCAAATTCTTCATATTTGAAATTTAAATCATTGTTAACTCAACATGTCTTTTAAAAAATTTACATAATTTTATAAATAAAACATAATAAATAACATTTAAAATAAAAATTAAATATAATGATATTATTAAAAATAAATTTTATAATCATTAAAATATTAAATATAAAAATATTTGTTTTTGATATTGGGGAAAACAGATTTTGAAGGGATCCGGAACCCTTTACAACCAAAAAGCCAAACTGCTTAAACAAGCCAAAAAGACCAGACTGCAGAAAAGACAGCTTGCAGTCAACAAAAAACCAGCTCCCAAACAAACACCATTAGGTTTTACAATTAGAGTTTCGCTTGTTGGAGTGAAGAGTCATATCGAAAGAAGGCCCAAAGGGTTTAGATTTTTTCCGCAACGAATAATTGTCCAACTTTTTCCGTCTGACAATAATTGAAGAGTACAATTTCAAACTGTAAACCGCAAAAATAGGATGAAGAAGTATTGCAAGGTCTCAAAGTACTCAAAACATCGAAGGTACATTCTAAAAGCACTGAAGAGCACCTGAAGAGCATTGAAGCACTGAAAGCACTGAAGAACATTCTGAAGTACCAGGTCTAATCTTCTATCTTCATTTTGAAAGCACTAAAAAGCATTGGTCTAATCTTTTGTGTTTTGCATTTGATTCGTTATCTGCAATTTTGTGGTGTCTTCTTTCTTTAGACCAAAACTGTTTTACCTGAAGAAGAAAAAAAAGTTTAGATTATGAAATGAATAAGAAAGCAAGGTGACACTTTTTTGTGCATTTTGCAGTTGAAACATATGTTTGATTTTTTTGCAGAAATCGTGAAACAAATTATGGTTACTTGAAAGAGAAAATATATATAACAATTCCAACAAACTCTACTTACATATCGTAAGGATTGTACTCAAGAACTGGGCAATCAATTGTTGCTAATATCTTCATTGGTAAGGGTTCATTCCTTTGTATGTACTAATAGTTTAAGTTTGTATTGTGTCTTATTTTGTTTGATTTCTTATGTTAGATGTTTGCTAATGCAAGAATTTTCACGCAACTTTACAGGTTTACAAGTTTGGAGGAGCAGTTAAGATTCAGGGAGTTGAAGGCATACAAAGGCACAATATACAGATTATAAGTGTGTGCTCTTTCGATAAATAGGTCAGTGTCCAAGACTTTGGATTTATATTTAAAGAAGAGTTTCTATCGTTGCTTTTTTCCTTTAAAAAAGTATTCAATTAATATAAAAATATTTGTTAAAAAACATTAAAATTATAAATATAATTGTTTAATTGTAATTTTAAAATGTAAATATTTTAATAAAAATATTATTATTTAACATATGTATGTTGTTTTTAGTCTCTTCTAAATATGAAAATTACTCACCCCAATGTATATCCTAGCAACGAATGTGGGATTAAAACTGTTGAATGACCAAGGAAATTGTGACGCCAGGAAATGATGAAACGCAGGGAATGGGCTTAAAAACAATGCCAATATAGTTCCTGTTTGATTCCCGTCACTGCATCCATCCCTCGAGTTGCTCGAGTGTCTGTTGTTTTGGCTACATCAGACAAATGTGAACGGTGGAAATGGCAAACGCGAACATCATGGGAACAAGAACGGGAACGGGAAATGTAAATCTGCAAATGGCGGAAACAGAGATTTCAAAAAGTTTCAGTTAAGAAATGCTAAAGAAACAGAAAGGTTGGGTTAAGAGGGACCCACATGGGGTCCGGCCACCTAAGCATTCAACGCTTAGAGTGTGCCAGTTGCCGCCCCTGCTACACCATTTTCCATTGTGTCCCACCGAAAAATGGTGTGCCAACCCCTGCTATACGATAAATATGATTTTAAGTGTCACACACTAAGCTTTTGACTTTGTCAATGTTCGATGTGGAGCCAGCTTTCAATACCCTTTCCGTGCCCTTTCCATTGTTGATCATTTTCCGTTCCTGTTTTACTGATTTATTTCATGCGTATTTCTCAAACAGGTTCTCATAAATACAATGTTTCTCCTACTTTTTTGCAACGGATGGCAATGTATTATTATTAGTTCCTGCTGCAGGCAGAAAACTTATGCATCCATTCAATACATTTTTTTTTATTTTTTTTGCCTGATATTGACAGTCCCACCAATGAAAAGCTAGAATTAAAAACTTGACCACCAATTCTATGTAGTCTACATAGAATTCTCTGTTTTTCAAATAATAATAATATGTTTTATCTTTTTTCCTATTTGTTGGTTTTGTGCAATAGTCAGTGGAAAAATCAAGAATTTTATTTTTAATGCATTATATTCCTTTGACAACAAAGGCATTATTTATTATGGTTTTTCAAAGGCTATTAAATCAACGAAATGTTGTTTTGTAAGTTACAATAAAGTTTACAGTCTGCAGCATTAAATATAAAGAGATACGTGCCAAATTTGTAAAAGCTTCTACAAACTTAATAAATTTAAAAAAAGTTGTTTTGTATGTTATAATAAAGCTTACATACTGTAGTACAATTTAACTATTGGCATTAAATATTATGGTGACATCTTCCAAATTGACTGTAAAGAATAAATGTTACAGTAAGATTGATCTATTCATATTAAATATAACAGTTGCATTTTGAAGACTTATTTTCCATACGTGCCAACTTTTTCAATGGTAAATAAATAAATGAATGTACAAGCATTTATTTTAGCATTGAGTGGGAGACAAAAAGAGAGTAAGTGCAGTAAAAATTTACATCGAAAAAGACATGGAAGCTAGAAAATCTTTGACTATGTAGAAAATTCTACCAAAATCTTATCTCATATTCATGTTGAACGATGGAATGAAATAAATATTACAGTTTATGTTAGACAATAATTAAAGAGTACAATTTTGATAGCCCGTAAACTGCAAAAATAAGATGAAGAAGTATTGCAAGGTCTCAAAGTAATTCTGAAAAACACTGAAAGCGCCATTCTGAAAGCACTGAAGAGCACTTTGAAAGCATTGAAGAGTATTCTGAAAGCACATTCTGACTGTACCAGGTCTAATCTTCTATCTTCATTCTCAAAGCACTGAAAAGCATTGGTCTAATCTTATGTGTTGTGCATGTGATTCCTTGTCTCCAATTTTATAGTGTCTTCTTTCTTTACATCAAAACTATTTAAACTGCAAAAGAAAAGTTTAGCTTCTAAAATGAATAAAAAAGCAAGGTGACATTTTTTTGTGCATTTTGCAATTGAAACATGTGTTTGACTTTTTTGCAGAAAATTGAAAAGCAAATTACTGGTTACAGTGAAAGAGAAAATATATAACAATTCCAACAAACTCTACGACATATCGTAAGGATTGTACTCAAGAACTAGGCAATCAACTGTTGCTAATATCTTCATTGGTAAGGGTTCATTCCTTTGTATGTACTAATAGTTTAAGTTTGTATTATGTCTTATTTTGTTTGATTTCTTATGTTAGATGTTTGCTAATGCAAGAATTTTCATGCAACTTTACAGGTTTACAAGTTTGGAGGAGCAATTAAGATTCAGGGAGTTGCAGGCATACAAAGGCATGCAATATACAGATTATAAGTGTGTGCTCTTTCGATAAATAGGTCAGTGTCGAAGACTTTGGATTTATATTTAAAGAAGAGTTTATATCATTGCTTTTTTCCTTTAAAAAAGTATTCAAGTGGTGCTAGTTATCTTGTTTGCAAAGATGCTTCGTCAAAAATTACTTTTAGTGACTGTCATTCTTTTCTTCCTATGCATAACTTGATAACCAATTAAACTATAGTTTTTAGCTCAATTACTGAATTCTTAGAATTACTTTAGTTGCTTTTAAACTTGAAAAGAGTAGAGGCCTAGAAAAGTGCAGTATTTAGTCAACATGTATCTGTAGTTTTTGTTTTGTACTAATAATTTTGGGTGAGTTGTTTGAAATTTAAAGTTTTGAGATATACTATAGGTCATAGAAACTTATTTGTATACAAGGCTCTATTTGTTATTATAAATTTTGTCATGGTTATTAGTCTTTAGATGGAGTAACATGAAAAAATTTATTTCATAAGGAACTAATAAAATTGAACAAATATTTCTTGCATTCATCAGGGAACAAGGAAAAAGTAGGAAACTTATACTGAGGCCTATTTGTCACCATAGAATGGAAGAAGGGAACCTTGCTTGGAGTCTACCATAGTGTTAATGCTTTATTTCTTCAGTCTGGTGCTTGAATAGAAATGCAATAGCTTAGCTATATATGCATAAATTGCTACTTTTGTTAAAGGCGTCATCAAAGTCCTTTACACTTGAATGCATTGTTGATGCCTGCTAGACCATATTTTATGTCCTCTTTAATCTCTTCCTAGCACCATATTGAATATTCTACACCATTTAATTATGGCATGTTACTTGGACATAGAAGCTATAAAAAATGATTAGGTTACTATTATTATAATTTCTCCTATTCTAATCAATATTATCACTTTTAAGTTCGGGAGCAAACATTAATACCTCTTTTAATACCCAGTACTCTTCATTTTCTCATTAAGAATATTGCTAAGTCAAGCATCGATTAGCTAGGCGATGGAATGTTATGATCATGATTTGATTTGTATATCTCTAGAGAAAATGCTTTTAGCCCTAAACCTCACTCTCGCACATGCATTAAATCATTGCTAAAGTTACCCAAAGTTTTAAGATTAGTCAAAATGAATGTATCTCACAGAGGACTACATAGGAATAATACCAACATATCTTGCCCCACATAAATTATTTGAGGTGCAACCACAAGTTGTTGCAGACCCATTTCACCATCTTAAATAAAGTACTATGTCTTGGATGAGTTCCTTGATGTTTTCCAAAACATGTATTAGCCAGCAACCAATGCCTCAAATTCTCTTTATTGAAATCTGGATATTGCATGCATTTGGCAGGCTTAAGCACACTCTAAGCATTGATGCTTAGGTGGTCGGGTCCATGTGGGGCCCTCTTAACCCGTGCTTTTCCATTTCCCTTAACCCGAGCTTTTCAAATCTCGCCTATAGTTCAGATTCGTTGTTCCCATTTCCGTACCTGTTTGTGATTTATGTTTCCACCATTTGACAGGATTGCACTATTTGAATGCTGGGTTTTAATTTTAGTCCCACATTCATTCCTTACAAAGAATAGGATCAATGCAACTCTTTATATTAAGAACCCTGTTTACATATTTGAGTGAGGGACAATATAATAGAAGATAGGAAATGCTAAATAGGATTTATTTCGCACAGTGTGTCAATTCATTATTTTATATTTAATAATATTAAAATGTTATTTATTTTAATTTATTTCTATATATTAAGCATAAAATGTTGTATTTATTTTAATTTATTTGTATATATTAAATAATAATTATTTAATTAAAATATTGTGTATTTTAAAAATTAATATTAGTTGTTAATATTTATAAATTTATTGTTTTCTAATGATTATAACTTATATTTAATGACATAATTTATATGTAATATTTTTTTAATGAATATTACTTATATTTAATAATATATATATATATATATATTTAATGATGTTATTTTATTTAGTTATTTATTATGATTTATTATTATAATATGAAGGAATTAATATTAAAATTAAATAAATTAAATGGTGATGTTTACTTTAAAATTCAATGATACAAATATATTATAGGAGATATAGATGTTATTTAAAGTGTTAAGACGTTTAAGGCTAGATTTTATAAATGTTTTAAAATACATAAATAAACTTTTTTTTGCTCTGGTTTAGATATGTGTACAAAATAGAACTAGTTTACAAGCCTAAACCTATAGTTACAACAATAAACTAGCCAAAAAAAAAAGTTATTGAAATTCACTCACTTTTTTTTTCTAACATTTACATCTCAATCAAGATAATAGAGATACAAGCCTAAACCATTTATCCTTGAGGATTATAGAAAAAAAAACAAGGTGAACAAATAAAAGTTCCCATTAATTTACAAGATAATATAGATACTAATATCAAAGATAAGCAAACTAAATAACAAGTCAATAAGAATCAAGGTCCAATTCAACAATAATAAGTTGGTGATAATCAACAAGATATTCCATGTGCCTTAACATCCATACTTCCAACTCCACAAAAGAAAGAAAAAGATGATAAAATCATAGGTCAAGAAAAAGAGCGAGTAATGAAGTATCTTAGCTAGATATTTGTTTTATATGGCCACAATGACAACAACAAATGGTACTCTTTTTCATAGGTGTCTATTTTGTTAGAATTAAATATATAATGTATAGGTAATCAATAGTAAATATTGCATCCTAAGATCTTTCTAGCATCATATCAATGATTCATACACCTAGGGCTAGAAAGAAGCAAAAGGTTTATCTACATTAACAAGGGAAGGTACAAGTTCTAGGATAGATGAAATAGTTAATCCTATTGTTGAAAAAATTGATAGACCTAAGAGATGAAGAATACCATATGACTGTAATAAATCTTAGACCACATTAGAGAACAACAAATTTCAAGAATTCCAAATAATCACCTCTACTGTTGTGTCAAGAATGAAGAAGGTTGAAAAGACCAAGAAGAAATTAAAGGATCAAGTTGCAAAATTCCAAGCATATATGAAGTAACTAGTTCATTCCTTACAAATAGTAGCTAGGTCTATTAATCCTATAATCATCATCTCTTATGTAGAGACATCATCTTTAGAGAAAATGAAATGTATTGATAAAGTAACAAAGGATTGAAATAATGAGATGAGTGATAAAGGATGTAAAATGATAGTTGAAGCTACAAATTCTTGCATAAATTCAAGCCTTTGAACAAAAAATATTAATTAACTAAGGATTTCCAAGAGGAATAAGAGATAAATGATCAAAATCTTCCTCACTTGACTATCATTATAGATTTAAATGCTCAAGTGTTGATTAAGGAGAAAGTTTTAAATTAGGAAACTTTTAAATAGTCTAAAATATAGATAGAAATCATCAATTTTAGAAATGAATTGATTGTAAAATATATGTAAATGCTCAAAAAAATCTCATTTTGAATTTATGGACACGAGGAAGAAATAAAGGGAAAGCCTACAATTGAAGGAATTTCTAATGCAAAAGAAAAATTCTTAATTTTTTTTAGATTTCAAGCATTCTACTTTACCCTATTTTGTTTTAAAGTTCACATTTTACAAGATACTATTCAAAATAGGCATTAAGCCTTGCAATTTGTGTCATTTTCATGTATTTTTATAAGTTGTTAAATTTTATTCCTTTAATAAGAATACAATCAATAGCTTGAGAGGGACTATTAATAACAAACCAAGATATAGGATGAAGAACATCATTCTTAGCCTCTTTAGAATCCCCAAATGAAAATAAGATAGAACATCAATGCTATCCACAAGAATATTAGAACTAATATTCTTCCAAACAACCTGAGTCAAAATAGAAGTATCCACATGGTGCTCAAAACAAAGAGCAATATTCAAATATTATGATCATCAATACCAATAATCACATCTTTCTACTAGTGTCAACTATCATTATCAAAGGATAACTAATTAAAGATACCTTATGTGTGAGGGTTGAGGTTACTAAGAGCTTTGGAATCATCATCAATAAACTTTGTTATGTCTTTCCTATTTTTATTCAACTATAACCCCACATTATCGACCAACATAGTAAATTTAACTTTCTTGAAAGGCTAGTGAACAAATGATTCTTGTCTTAAGAAACATGATTATTCCTAGCAATCCATAAAAACTATAGAATCTCAATAGAAAATTTGTCAAAGGAATTATTTAAATGTGGAGAACTAACTATTTTCCCAAATAAAATATCAAACAAAATGACTTCTTATTTGCACTTCTATTCCAAAAGGATGAAAGAAATTTTAGAAAATCTCAGCTCAGGGACACTAAAAGAATACACCAAACATGTCCATAGAGTAAACAAGATTTAAAATCCTTACTTAAAATGACGATGCACACACTTATTTTTTTAATAAAAAATATCCACTTAAGAAAAATGCTTCTTAGGCTCAATGTTACTAAATCATAGAATAAACTCTTTTCTATCACACAGGTATATTAGAATTAAATTAAAAGGTCTCTTAAGGATTCAAGGTTTCATTAACTAAAATATTGTTCATATACTTGATAGATTTACAAGAACTAGCTTTAGATGAACATGCCCTAGTAAAAGCAAGAAAGTAACTCTTACCATTCACTGACCAACACAATGAACAAAATCTCAAATATTTATTTTTTTCTCTAATTGAAGACCTCCTAACCCTTTAAAAGTCCTTAATAAATCACCAAGCCTTAAATAGTAGATCCACAAGACTTAATATCAAACTTACTAAATAGAATTTCTTCATAATAGAGAGTAGATCAATTTTAACTTTGCTTAGGGATAAGCTTTAAAAAACCCACTTAATATAAAAGAAACAACATAAAAAATAATGTTTTTTAAATCCTAAGATTGCATAAAGTTTTCTATTTCCCTTATTATGTAACCAAAAATGATTATAAGCTTATTTAACTGGCTAACCTTAAAAGTGCCCAACAAACATAAAGAGAAATATATTGTTTAAAAAGATAAAAGAATTTACACAATTAAAATTGGCTCTAGCCAAAGAAAAAGAACACAATTTTAAAATCCATAAACTAATTCCACTTGTTTAAGAGGGATAAAGTGAAAAAAGGACCTTAAACTATCCTACAATCACATTAATACTAAAGCAACTCCAAACTTTTTCATTTTTTTAATTGCAACCTTAAATTCAAAAGTCAAACAATAAATATAAATATGAAATGCATTTTATAAATATAAAGTGCAGCCTTTATGTTAAGTATAATAAATTAATATATAAATTAAGTCCCCATATTTATTTTAAACATTTGATGGATGTTATTCATTATATGCTTTTTCAATTTTGCATGTTTTTGCTAGAGTTATTATTGGGAGGAGAATATAATGGTGAATTGTATGTTTTAAGTAAATCTATATCATTGTAGTATTTAAAAACATTTAAATAATCTCTTTGTTGATATATTGTTTACTTTGACATGCACCATCATATAAGTTCACATGTACATCAATATGGGAGAAAAATTTAATGATATATCCAATGCCCTTTTTCATTATTTTTTGACACACTTTGACTAGATTGTCCTTTGTGTAATAACAAGTCTACAAGTGGCAAATGCTTGTGTGGATTTATCTCATGGAATTACCCTATCTTGGATAAGATCTACTAGTACAAACTTGACCTTGATTATCCATACTTGTAATTTTGAACACTACAATTTTAAATTTCAAAATTTAAATCTTGACAACACCCTCCCATTAGTCATTGTGAGCTTACCTAGTGCATGTTTGTGTTGATTTGCATGCTACAATTTATTTAAAGACATTCACACAACTGTTTAAGATTATTAAAGATTATTAGGAGATTTATCAAAAGAGAACTTTCATTGAGAGTAATGTAATAGCACTTTATCATAACATATATCATCATGCCTTTAATCATTATTCATAAGTCATGGAATTGGTTTAGTTAGGAGTCTAATTGGGGAGAGAAAAACCCTTGCAATTTAGCACATTCCTTAAAAGCATTATTAAACATCATCAATCTATATTGAGATTCATATATTAGAAGATCAAGGCAACTAGATTCTAGGCATCAATTTTTTGCTAGTTATTGTAGATAGGATTCCTTTTTGCACACTAGTTCAATTTCAAACATGTATATGAACCAAAGATTTTTTTTTGAGACATTTACTTATCATCTAAGGATCTATACAAGATAACACAAGCCTCACAATTTAGTAGATTTCATAATGGTGTTTCTAAACATTGTCAATCCATATTGAGTTGTAAATGTTAGAAGATAAAATGTGAATGAATTCAAATAATTAATTTTTTGCTAGTTGATTCTTGCAATTATATGTTTAGGTTTGTACACCAATTCTATTTTGTAGACATATATCTAAACCAAAGCAAAAAAAAAAAATTCACATATTTTAAGACATACAAAATCAAACCCTAAACCTGCAACACTTTAAACAATGAACATCTATATGACCCATAACGGATTTATATCATGAATTTTATATAAGCATTATATGTAATTTTAATGATTCCTTTTATAAATCTTAAAGATTTATAACTAAATACAATAACATTATTAAATATTAGTAATATTCCTAAATACAATAGCATTGTTAAATATAAGTAATATTCATTAAAATATAATGAATATAAATAATATGTTATTGAAAATGTATCATTAAATATACGTAGTATGTTATTAAATATGTATTTTACTAAACATAATTAATTATTACCAAATATTAAATATAAAAAATAATTTTTAAAATACAAATAGTTTAATTATATAATTATTACTTATTATATAAAAATCAAATAGAAAAGATACGACATTTCTATTTTTTATTAGTTTTATCTGTGAGCTTACTGTGTGCTGTAAACTGGATATAAAGAGCTGCACTAATCCTATTCTTTGTAAGGAACGAATGTGGGACTAAAATTAAATCCCACGTTCAAACGGCGCAATCCTTTCAGACAGTGGAAACGGAAATCGTAAGCTGGTACGGAAATGGAACATCAAATCTAAACTGCAGGCGAGATTTGGAAAGCTCGGGTTAAAGGAAATGGAAAAGCATGGGTTAAGAGGGCCCCACATGGACCTGGCCACCTAAACAGTCAACGGCTTAGAGTGTGCCGGTTAAGCCTGCCCATTTGGCGCTATACTAGATATTTAGTATCAGATAGGCATTAACATTAAATTGCAATGACATTAATGCAATATTTGTGATTATCCAGTCCTTAGTTAAATATTTTAATTGATCTTTATTTATTTATCTTTTTGTATGATCCTTACTATTCTTATCATTTTGTATATATCTGTCAAGGACAACTTTACTAAGGATGTCTATAATAATTTAGCATTAATATTGTTATGTCACCAGTACTAAATATTATCCCAATTAGTACCACTATAATGCTTCTCATTGCGGTTTTTTTGGTCAGCATATAGGTTACTATAGTTTCCTTCCATATTCTACTAAATCCAAAAGTTCATAATACTATTAATGATAGTTACATAATTAGTATTTAATTTTTCCCAGCCTACTATTGTAGTTTCCTAGTTAAATAACAATCTTTAATACAAATGAAGTTGGTAATAAAAACAACAGAGAGAAATCAGAAAGGATACCTCATACCGCAGTTACTACATTCTCCTATCACCACAAAACACCCAACTACCCTATTTAGAACTCTGTTGTCTATTTTTTGTTGGAAAAACTATGATTTAAGTTGTGCATTCTTCCTTTTATCTCAATGCATCAGTGTTAAAGCGACTCATAATCTAAGTTTTGAAAGTGTCTTATATATTCCCCCAATAAATCATTGCAAATCCTCAAAATTTATAGCAAGCTTTAAGGCCATTGCATTTATAATATAAACTAGGCATGCTGTTATCTTCTAATTTTGTAGCCGAAATAGCTTTCACCCCTTTTTTCAAATAAGACAAAGACTTCAACAATGAAAAATAAAACTAACACAGGGCATGTTAAATGTTTCACAGCTCTACATTGCATTTCCCTCTAAGCGCTACAATGGATGATGTAGAGAATTAAGGAGGCAAAAAAAATTCTTACTAAGCTGTCAAGATTTTTGAACCTCATCTTTTTAGTTTCAACATGGGCTCTACCAACCTCCACTATCGTCTCCTAGTGACCAAAATATCAACCAAGTTAATTGTGATTTCAACAACAAAAACAAAGAAACCCCTTCTAGCCAAACTCAAATATGCCAGTATACCTTTGCACGTTCTTCCTCATTTATATCCATAATAAATGTCATATACCTAAAACAACCCAATGCAATAAGAGTTCCAGCATTAACGGTGCTCCCAAAAGATTTAAATTACATTACCCTTGAAATGAAACATACATCTGGAAATGAAATGACCATTCTCATAAGTATGACATGAACCATATTGCTTAAAATCTCAAGTATGGTACAAGGGCCTTGATGCCATGAGGCCACCATTCTTGTTCTAATGGTGTAGATGGATCCATCAAACATAATAACTATAGAAATTGTAAACAATAGTTAGTTTGTATTATTAGATAATTTCCCACCAAAACATTCACTAGTAATTTTGATTGATAAGTCCTAAAAAATTGTAGCAGAGATGAAAACAGCATATTCCAATTCAAGGAATCAAGACAATAATTTCAAAAATTAAGAATTTTAAGCACTTTAGATGGGTCTAGGAGAGTAGTGTCTTGAGCTCATTTATGCTTTCTACAGGTGAAGACCTGGCTCTCCATTTCTGTGTATAGGCTAATGTCTATCAATGCAAGTTCCCTTCCTTCCTATATGTTTCCTACACTCTTGCCCCAATGTTATTGCTACTTATAATGTACCAGTGAGCTTGTAAGGCTTTCCTATCACATCCTCATATAACCTAGGACATCGTGTGGTCAAAGCAATAAATAAATGGAGAAGACATTTCAATTTAATGCAGCATTAGGGGAAGCAACAGATTTGGTAGAGAAGGAAGGAGGGAATGGAGATAGAGTAAATACAAGGGCATGGACACCACATGAAGGTTGTGGGTGCCTTCACTACATTAAAAAGTTCCTTCTCATGGAGAGTTAAATGCCAAAATCCACACCTTTGACTGCATCCTTCTTACCTACACTAAAAGGAGAGCTTTTGAATAGGGATGGACATCCTTCAAAGTTTATAATTGAAAAACCATCTATTAGACTACTAAATCAATTCCATTAAATGCAAGACTAATGCCATTAAATGCAAGACTACTAAATCTATATGTGCCCTAAATACCGAATTTAATCTAAATTTAGGATTAGAACAGAAAGTAGAGACCTTACTGTGCATGAGAATAGCACATCCAGGCTCGAGCTGGTCCTTATCAACAAAGGACACTATATTAACATAATACTCTAGTCCCACCGAGGATGACACAATGGTGTGGTTCTCGTCCATAATCTCCTCCAGATTCCCGCCACTCATGGGAGAGCCTCTCCCAAAAATAAAATAGCACATTTAGCCACGGCCTAATAACAGAAGACAGATTTAATAGAAACCCAATTGTGCAAAAAAAAAACCATACCTGATTAGGCCTCCAAGACAAAGATGGTGCTACATGCACCTTGGTTAAAGAAGTTGCCATGCTCGCCATTGCAGGAAAAAACTAGGCTTTCATGTATGCATTACTAAAACCCATTCACACTAGACAAAGAAGAACACAAATTATCAAAATAAATAACAATGGTAGTCATCCATAGAATCATAAAAAATCATACCCAATAAACAAACACCTTTACGAAAATTGTGGTTTGGGGTTAAAATACATACTCTCTTTAAACCTTCTACAATCTTGGAGCCAATATAAAGCAACTCTGGATATATCAACAAGTATTAAAATAGCTTAAATTCAGAGACAAGATGAAGCTAAAAGGTCAATTTTTTAACCGTCTAGCAGTACCTGCAACTTCTTTCCATATTGCTTGCACAAAAGGAATGGCACTTGTTCCATATTCATGCCTTTCTGCACCACACCACTGTGCACCACTGTCCACATATTTAAATAATAGTTTGTATCCTTGCTTGTGGTCGCAAACTTCTCTTTGTCTCTCTGTTTCTACTACACACTATGTGCATGAATCAATCTGTTATGCGTGTCTGAATACAATGTAATTGTTGTATTGAATCATACGGCTAAGGTAGAAACATATAATGCCTAGTGTACAAACGAATATGCAAATTCCACCACATTAAATCTTTGGTACAATTTGCTCTACGTGTTTCATAATAATGTCATTGTTGTATTCGAATGACAGCTGGTGGAAATTTATGATTTTGTATTGGGACAACCCTACATGTATGATAATCATGATGTGTATTAAGCTAGGCCTTAGAGTGTTGTTGGTATTATCAAATCAATTCCATTATGAATTGTTGTGCAACCATTGGTCGTTGCTGTCCCATTTTATTTTGGAAATCTCAAGCTTCGATCAATATTCTTGAATGTCTCATTGAGACCACCAAACACACGTGTTTTCATAATAAAATTATTCATTCATCTAAGTCTAGTGGTATTTCAAGATGTTTTTAACCATAAATAGATAGATCACCATACTACTTAACATATGCATCTTAGTTATACTCTTCAACGTATGCATTCCCTGTTTTGATTGGTTATGGTACAAACTAGAGTTCACTGGTTTCAAGTAAAGATCCGGTATGCTCCAACAAATTCCACATCAATCCTTCCAAGAAATTCCAAATTAAGAGCACTCATTAATGCTCTCCTTTTTACAACTCATGGAGGAAGAGGTTTTGCATTCTTCTGACATGAGGAGTACAAGGATAGAGCACATCAAACCAATCCACCTGCAGTTGCATTGCCTAAAGGCCCTAAAGCTACAATTATACATTTGAAATTGTCCCAACCCAGTAACTATATTATCAATTTATAATTTCCAACTATAATATAAAATTATACAATTTTTATTAATCAAAGTATTCATATGAGATATATCATAAATAACACATTTGATTACATGTATATATGATTGATAAGATTTTTTTCAAATAAATAACATATACAATGTAGTTATTATTAGACTAATATGTTACCAACATAGCAGGAGCGACAGTAGACAAAACTAAATCAAAATTCCCTTAATGAGTTGACATTTTGAAGACTAGGTTTTCCATTGTTCAAAAGTACAGATATAATAAGTTTGTAGAAGCTTTCAAAACACGATGTGTTCCTACTGTAACAGCTCAAGCATGCTTGTAAAAAAAGGCTTCTCTCTTTTTTCTATACCTATATGTCTCTTTTCAAACTTTCACAGCCCATGATTCAGCAAATGATTCTATTTTATTTCTTAACAATTAACTAGGATGTATTCTCTACCAAAATAACCCCGTCAAATATTAGTCATCCTGAATTGAATATTTTATATTCAAATAGAACAGTACTTAATATGTTGCAACACATTTTCTACAGGTTATCAAAGTAACAGTTCCACTAATCGTGGATCACAACGTGGAGCAAACACAAAGTACGTACAGATGGTTTCTCCATACCAAAAATTTTAAAAATCATACAGTCTATCTTAGCAGGCAATGGCTGCTCCTTTCTACCACAATAATATGCTTTTCCCAACTATTGTCCTATTTGTTGAAATGTGCCTACTGATATTGCTGCTAATCCTAGTAAAAGATACCCCTCAATTTCTTTTACTACTGCTATGCAATGTAGTAGTCTTCTTCTACTTCTTTGCATAGATTATTGCCAAATCCTTTGTGCCCAGAGTATAAGTAGCTAGCCTCCAAATCTAAACCCAAGAAACTAGAGACATACCAAAGTTAAGCTTAATGTGTCATGATAACATTCCTCAATACAAGTAGATAATACAAAGAAGAAATGGACACAGTGCCAAGGCAATCAAGTTCTAAAGAACCTACAAAGCAATTCAAGTAACTGAACAAGTTACATTGAATTGAAAGGGATTCAAGTACCGTAGAAAGCAAAACAAATATAAAGGTGTTAGGAGACGAACATGGGGTCGTTTTGCTGTAAAAATTAGTGAGCCTGGATCTAGGAAACGTCGATGGCTTGGAACATTTGATACGATTGAAGAGGCTACAAATTCCTATGAAACAGCTGCTAGGTGCATGGAAGGAACTAAGGCAACTAAAAATTCCAATTATATCATTTCAAACCCATGGAATTTCTTTGAAGATGCTTTGTTGTCATCTTACAAAGAGGACACTACAGCCAAAGCAAATCAGCTTTTTGTTCAATCTTCCAAATTAACGAAGCATCCACCATCTAGTTATATGTGCAGTAATTCAACACATATGATACAAAATTTTAAAGTCGAAGAAGTAGCAACAAATGATGTTCACTCAAATACAGGTTTATTGGACGAAGTAATCTACAAATACTTTCCAACTTCACATTACACTAGTGCTATTGATGACAAGCAGGAGAATGGTAGTACATATCAAGTGCCAATTGGAAAAGTTGACAACTTGATAGACACAAATTATGAGTGTCTTTACATGAACCATGTCAAGGGTATAATTCTTAACACCAAGTTTAGATATCAATTCCCTATTCATAGCAGTTCTATATAATAATAGTACAAAACAATAGATTGTGTCATTAGATATTGAGATTTTGTGATATTGTTATTGAAATTATTTCTTACTAATTAATTTTCTTTGCCACAATCTTTGTAGATGATGCAACAATTGCTAAGAGTTTTGTCAAGAAATCTCCAGTGTTGTTTGAATGTGCTAGTGTTTCCAACGAGATGAACACAGCTCAATTCAATTCAGGTATTGAGTGTGTCCTTGAACATCCCCACGTGGATACTAAGAGCATGAAAAATAACATTCACAATGGCTATTGTTTTGTCACCAACGAACCTACTAATTCCATTGCCATAGAACAACTAAGCCACTATGAAATAAAGACTAAACTGCAACATATGGAGGAAAGCATAAAGTTATTGATGGAGTCTCATGGTAGAATTATGCAGAAATCTGCAACCATGCTCTCCTTTTTTTAGAGTTTGAATCTGTAGAGACATGCAAAAGTGCATATAATTTTGGAAACTTTGGAAATATGTATAATTCCCCTTAAATCACTTTCTATTTCAAATTACAATTCTAAAAGCAAAATTCAATTTAACAAAATGATTTGCTACAGATAGTTCTCTAATTTGATTTTTGAAATTTTCTATTTCCCGATGCTTAAAGTTCCTTGTATATGCATGTCTTTAAATATTAAGAATGCAAATGAATGTAAAATTTTGTTGTCCATTTCCTACTTTTCAAATGCAATTTTTTCTTTCCTAAAAATTTGAAATCAAAGATCATTTTAGTCAATATTTTGTACCCTTATAAAAATTCCACTTGCTTGATACTTTTTACTAAAATTTATGCATTTATGTTTAACTCTTTTCCAACTTAGATTTATGCAAATAGTATTAACTAGTACAAATATCTACACGTTTCCCTACTATTAGAGATTAACAAAATAAGAATAGTAATTTACAATAATTTTAAATCCAAACATATTGTAATGGCATTTGGAAATTATCTGTTGTAGAAGGCGAACAGCTAAATAACTAACAAAACAACAAAAAAACCATTGAAAGCCAAACAAGTAAAAAAACTAAGGTATTATTAGACATGGAAAAACAAGTTATAAATGTAGACAATTACCAATTCAAAAGTAAAACTCAACCCTCCAATATTGATATTGCATTAAAATGTGAAGGACTATATAGAGTGAAAACATTTCAATACAATGTAGGAGATTGTTTATTTGACGCACTAGAACTACTACTCAACTATCGTTACACATCAATCCAACTACAAAATGGCACTATTGATTTTTTTTTAGTTGCCTTCCAAATAATGAAAAAGAAGCAAGAAAGTAATATAACTACGAATTGGATCCACAAAATCTATGCCAATTACACGGAGTACATGATCGTACAACATATTTTCGAAGAATGCGATTATCTGCAAAACCAAGTTCACCTAACAAAGAAGTTGGACTATGGGGAGATGTATTTTGTATTCAATGGCTATCCAAATGGCTAGATATACAAATATGCCTCTGGTCAATGACAACAAGGGAAAAGTATTTGCATTTCAACAAATTAGCCCTTGGAGAGTCATTCTCAATTCTCTTTCATGATGCAAATCCTTCCAATGGACACTTCGAGCCACTTCTCAGTATTCAAACACAATCTCAGAACTACCAACCATCAACAAAATTTCATCAACTTAAACAGCTAATTAGAAATAATAATCAAAATTAAAGTACCAAACATGTCAAACAAAAAAAAAATCAAAACAACTATCACAAATACAAAATTCAAAAATGATAGATGTAGATAATTATCAATTCAAAGGCCAAACTCAAGTTTCTAACATTGATATTGTACTTAAAAAAGGACTATTTAGAATGAACAATTTCAAGTACAATGTCGAAGATTGCTTGTTTGACTTAGTAGAACTCTTACTCAACTTTCAGTACACATCAATCCAACTACGAAATGGAACCATTGATCACTTCTTAACCTACCTTAAAAAAGGTGAAAAAGAGGCAATTAGATCATACCACCCTGACTTGAACCCTCAAGCTCTACATGATTTACACAAAGTACATGATCCTCAAACATATCTACGTAGAATGCGATTATCAGCAAAACCAAGTACAATTGACAAAGAAATTGGACTATGGGGAGATATATTTTGTATTCTTTGGCTATCCAAATGGTTAAAGATACAAATATGTATTTGGTCAATGACAACAGGTAAAAAGTACTTGCACTTCAATGAATCGATCGATGCGGACTCATACGCCATTCTTTTCCACAAGCAACTCCTTCTGCTAGACACTTTGAGCCACTTCTACCGTAACAAACACACAATCTAAGCTACCATGCACCAACAACATTCCCACAAATTAAAAAATCCATATCAAATAATAATCAAAATCAAATATTAAATCCTATGAAAAGGAAAAAGCCAGAGAATTTCAACATTACTTCACTCCGCAAAATCAAGATGCAAATGCGCAGCAACCCATCAATGGTATCTACAATGTCAAAAGAGAAGAATTCACTCTCCCCAATAGCAATATTTGAAAAAACAATCCAAGACACACCAAAAAATGCATGTGCAATATGTCAAATGTTGTATTTCAACAAATACATTAGGCTTTTCAAAGACAAATACAAACAAACCTACTACAAATTAATACAATCTAATGATCCAATTTTGGAAAATTCTATTTGTTGAAAATGTCTTACATTATTGAAACAATCCATGCTCCCCAAATACGCAACACCACATAATATTTGAACAAACAAACCATTGAAATATGTACAGAATCTATCGCAATTAGAAGAATGGCTTGTCTTGTGCTTAGAATTGCATTTGCTCAAATTTGGGAACTAGGATACAAAAGATCTCATATAGGATTAACTGGTTCCATCATTAATGTTCCAGTCAACATGAACATTATTTAGAAAGCAATACCACAATCTATTGATGAAACATCAACAATTATTGTTTCTCTTATAAGACAATTGGAATATAAAAATGCATTCCAAAAAGGCATGGTATGACCAAATACTATCATGCATGCATTGACCCAATTAAGCAAAACAATGCTTTACAAAATGGAAAAGGTAGAAATAAAAAAAAATTGGGAAGAAGCATTTCGAATCAATGATCAAGATGAAAACAGCAATGAACAAAGTACAATAGAAAGTGAATCAGAAAGTGACATAGACCATCAATATCCCTTTGAATCTTTAATCCATGGATTCACAGAATCTAGATCTATACATAAAATGCAAGACAAAATTATAGAAGTAGCACCTGCACAAGAGAATTCTCCTATTGGAATCTTTAAAGATAAGTATTTTGAAAAAATGAATTTCCCTACACTATTTTTTTGCAATCCACGTGATGATGACATTGTCAAAAAATTCACATACCAAAAAATTGCACAATGGGAGTTGCTACATTCAAATAGACAATTTTCCTACCACATAACAAACTTATTTTTCAAGACCATTAAAATACTCATACAACAAGTTATGTCTACAATGTGGATAAGAATTCGTAAAGGTCATCTAAAAGGAAGAAAGCTATTAGCTAAAGATGTCAAAGGAAAACCTAACCTAGAGAAGATACTCAAATCAGACATTGGCTATATTGATTTCAAAAGGATAAGAACATCTCCTGATTATTTACAACTTTAAAAAAATGTATTTGCAATGATACAACAACTAGGACCACCTACTTTTTTTGTTACATTTACTAGTGCCAAACAAAATTGGGATCCTCTAACTAATACACTTGAACAATTATATAGTACAAATCAATCAAGATTACAACAACAAGAATCTTATAGCCAAATTCAAAATCATAAATTCACTTTCATCAAAAAAGATCAAGTTACTTGTGCACGCTACTATAGACATAGAATAAATGCAATCAAAAGATTAATATGTACAGACGATTCTTTCTTTGGAAATTTCTTAGACTATTTCTCTATAACTAAATTCCAAAATCATGGAAATGAGCATGATCACTTTCTTCTATGGATAAAAAATGCACCTATCTATGGCAAAGATAGCAATGCAAATATTATAGACTTTGTAGACAACTACATAACTTGTAGCACAGAACATCTACAACCTGATATCTAGCTATATTACACAAGCATCATCATACAAAGCAATGTAGAAAAACAAAAAAATCCACATGCAAATACAATTTTCCATTGCCACCAATGGAGAAAACTATAATACTCGACCCACTAATAGACAAGAATGAAGATATAATTTCAACTGCAAACAAAATATTTTCAAACTTGGAAAAAGAAACATATGAAACATCCTTCTCTTTTCAAATGTTCCTAGATCAAATGGGTATCAATGAGGACAAGTATATCATGGCTGTAAGATCAACACTCTGTAGGCCTACACTACTATTACAAAGAAAACCATCGCAAATATGGAACAATAGTTTTGCAAAGAAAATTCCACAATTATGGAAAGCAAATACAGATGCACAATTTGTTCTCAATGCATATGCAGCAGCAATGTATTGTAGCTCTTACATAACAAAGGTTGACAAATCAATGGCACAAGCATTTAAAAGAATACGTAAAGACCACCAACATAATAATATTGATGCCATAAAGATGATAACCAGACTCAGAAATGCTTTACTTAATTTGCAACAAATGTCCTCAGAACAAGCTGCTCACATTGCCTTATCCCTTCCACTAAATTATAGCTCAAGGAAATGTGTATTCATTGATACAAGGCCCGATAACGATCGCACTTTTGTTTTGAAATCAGCCAAACATATAGCCAAAGAACCAGACGAATCGGAAAATGTTATTTGTAAATCTTTAATAGACTACTATGTAAAATGCCCCCCAAATATTTTGGGCATATGTCTTACAAAATTTGTAGAAGAATACAATAAGAATGGCAATAGAATCAAACCAAAGGCAAAACCAAATGTTATATGATTTATCAATTTCAATAAACATGTCGATCTAGACAATCATTACAAAGAGAAATTACTGCTCTATGTCCCCTTTACAATACATGAGAATGCATTGAAACAAAATTTCAATTCATGGCAAAACGCATACATACATCATGAGAAAACAATTCAGCTTAACCGTGCAAAGTTCAATTACAATGTCCACTCTGAATGGCGTGACATCGAAAAAGATATACATGAGCTGAATGCTAAAGATGAAAGCAATGCCAATGACACTTTCGTTACACACAATAAGAAAGATCAGGAACAATATGACATACAAGTAGATTTCCAAACTATCAACCGCATCAACTTAAATAGTAAAAGTCTCAATACAATTTAAATTATTCAACACCCTAAATAATGGAAAACAATGAGTACTACAAATTACGACAAATGTTAAACAAAGAGAAACAAGAAATTGTAAAGGACATAGTATTAAAAAAAATGAAAGATATTAAAACTCCACTACACTTATTCTTGACAGGTGGAGCTAGAACAGGGAAGACTTTCACTGCAAAAGCCATATTCCAAACACTTCTCTGCATCTACAATAATTGTATTGACAATGACCTAGACAAGCCTAAGGGACTACTTACTGCTTATACAGGAAAAGCAATGTACAACATAGGTGGAGTAACACTACTCTCAGTGTTCCACATACCTTTCAACAAATCAGAGTTCATTTCATTAAATACTGAAATATTGGATACAATGTCAAATCACTATCAACAAAGTCTGCACGTCCTTCTCATTGATGAAATTTCATTAGTGGGTTCAACATTTCTACGCTATATTGACAAGCGATTACGAGATATAATGCAAATTCCAACTGCATACTTTGCAAACCTTGATACAATCTTCTATGGATATCTTTACCAAGCACAACCCATACTTGACTCTATTTTATTTGAAAATAAACCAACAGTTTCTAAACTAATGCCTTACAATTTATGGAATGACAATATAAAGTGCTATTCTTTGATCTCCACCATGCGACAAAGAGATGAAAAATTCATAGCAATTCTCAATAGAATTTGTGTCAGATCACATACAAATGATGATTTACATTTTCTTAACCACAATTGCTTACATAGATACCACCAATGGACCCAACATTCCCTTTTCTCTTTTATACACGAAAGGATGTTGATGAACACAATAAGAAAATGCTATCAACAATTCTTGGAGATATCATTGTACTAGACATGCAAAGGATGAACATGATGAAGATAACTATGATGGAATAAGATCATACACTCTTACAGCTACTCTACCAACTCAAATATGTGTGAAACCAAACATACTTGTAGAAATATATGTTGGAAACTACAATACACAAGATGGTCTAGTGAATGGATCGGATGGAATCTTCAAAGTATATACAAAAAAAAATGATTTAGATATAGTTTGGATCAAATTTAATGACTCAAAAATTGGCCAACAACAAATAAAAAATTGGCACATTGTTATACTGAAAACATTAAGAAAGATTGGGT
The DNA here is from genome assembly GCA_007258455.2 of Sequoia sempervirens. NCBI lineage: Eukaryota > Viridiplantae > Streptophyta > Pinopsida > Cupressales > Cupressaceae > Sequoia > Sequoia sempervirens. The sequence continues at coordinate 150,929,544 of VDFB02358134.1, read as the reverse complement.
ACCGATACTTCGCATTTCTAGGCCCATCCACACATCAATCACCAAAAAAAAAATTACAATTAGAAAACAATTTCCAATACAGTTAGCTTGTGCAAGAGCTATACATCGATCCCAAGGACTTACAATAGATGTTGTAGCATTTGATCCAACTGGGATTAGACAACATGGAATAACCTACACAACACTATCATGAACAAAATCAATCCAATCATTGTTCTTGCTCAAGCCTCTAAATGAAAAAAAAATCAAAATGAAGAAAAAAATAGTCCTTAAAATGCAACGCCTTCAAACAAATGCACAATGGATATTTGAAAATGAAAACAAACTTCCTAATAACATCCCACAAACTCGTATGTGCACATTGAACACTCGTAGCTTACATGCACATTTAAATGACATTCTAAATGACCGCGACATAATGGCATCTGATATCTTATGTTTGCAAGAAACACACATGCATCCATCAGAAACTAACAATATATTTCAAAATTCCAATTCCTTTGGTCTATGCAACATACATGGCATACTGAATTTAGCTAAAAAAAAACTTAATTATATCTAAAACAACACAACATACAACACAAAACATTGAAGCCAAATCATAATAACAATAACTCAAACAAACTTCGAGTTGAATGTCTATAACATCTATGCAAGACCCAACACTCTAATTTTAGAAGTCCTAACAATGATCGATAGAATACTTACACATATAAACACACAAAACTTCATTTATATTATAGGAGACTTCAATATTGACATGAATATAGAAACAAAAAAGAAAAAATTACTCTCTAATCATATGGAAAAGAAAAAAATACAATTCATATTAAACCAAACACACACTATAAACAAACCACTAATTGACCATGTCTGGTGTAATTCAAACACACATGCATCTTCCAACTACAAATTGGAAGCATACTTGACTGATCACCTTGCCACTTTCATAAATTTCAATCCTAATCAACAAAAATAGTAGACTTGTGATTCTCGCTAACCATATATAAAAATATTGGTCATCTTGTAAACCATGAGTACAGTTCTATCATTATTTCTAATATGCAACCTATCTAAACTCAAATGCTTCTTTGAAAATTGTATGCTTCTTTCTACATGTTTAACAAATATACTAATGCATCTTTACACAAACCAAATAAATTTGAACTTTTATTTGCAGGAAAAACCAATTACTTGTTTCATTGTTGAAACATATTATCCTAGCTGATATCTAACAAAAATTACTACAATTTCATTGTACACAATCCAACACCATGAAATTTTACTGTAGGAAAACAATGGAAAGCAACAAGAGAACAAGCAAAAAACAAGCAACAACATAGGCAGAAACACCCAAAAGGTATTCAAAAAACAAAAAATCAATTTCAAATGTGCTAATTCACTTTTCCAATGCTCAAGCTTTTCTATTATATTTTGTATAGATCAAAAATTGGAAGTCCCCATTCCATATCCATTGAGGATCTAAACGCCCAAAAAGCTAGAAACATTTTTGAAGGTGACATTATTGTAGTGTACAAATCCAACCTGGACAAAGCCAAACAATCACGCGAATTGCTCCGTATAGATTTGACAAATGATAAAGCTGAAATGACAATTACATTAAATGTTACTGGCCATCTTATCAAAGAACATGAAGATAAAATCATTCCAGGTTCAGCAATACGTATATCAAATTTCCAAATTGCACACAAAACCGATTATGATCATGGTGACTATGACTATATTATCATTTTGCAAGAAACAAGCACGGTTGACGTCATACCTCGCATATGTGAAGAATATAAGTTCATACCAGAAATGACAATTCAACAATTACTTACAACAACAAATAACTATCCCATTGGGATAGTTGTTGCACTTGTTATCTCCACAAAAAGAATGGCATCATAGTTTCTACTTGACATCAAATATGGTGATTCAGACATGGACAAAGCACAGGTACATAAATGCTTCATACACTTCTCCTCAACAACTTTACATTCATTGCTTTCTTCTTTCTACCATTACAATCCATAGATTAAATCTAATTTACTCACCATTAACAAACAATTGCAGTTACACGAGAGTTTCACCCAGTAGTTCTTAGAAATTGAAAACTAGGTGTGAGAAGACAAGTTTCCATCAATGTTATTCAAAAATATTGTAAGACAAAAAGAGCCAAACAACACATTCAAAACCGTCAAAGCAACATATATCTGCAAACTAAACAACAAAAGAACAATGGAAAGGCTACAAAGACTCCTCCAATCAACATTTCAGGTAATCATTTCAAAATTGTTACATCACAAAAAAATTTATTAAATTTTCTCCTCTACATAACAATATTGTTTCCATATATGTTTCAGATACAGGGAATTTTAAAAGTTGTCAACCCCTTGTCCAATCCCTTCCACGTATTTTGTGCCAAGTGCAACTTCAAGTTTGAAAATTATGGAACACTAGAAGACCAAGTTGCCTTTTGTGCAAGATGTAATGATGACGTGAAGTATATATTCTTCCCTTTTTTTTAAATTGTTCGGATACCTAAAAACAAACAAATAATACATTTCTTTGCAAATAAATCCATTGTGCAAATGTTACTACCTAACTTACACAACACCACGTACGAAGACTACATTGAAGATAAATCAGGCATCATCTTCATACATTATGGGATTTCTCTGCAAGGGGGCACTTCATGTTGAACCATAACAATGTGATCATCAATGCCAGTCATCTTCAAGAATAACCAACAAAACATTAAAGGTAGGTAAAATATTTGCCTTCAATCTTTATCTCTATGCATGTTACTATTCACTTTATATTCTCATATAAAAAAAAAATCATTTTCTAATATCCACATACACTATTTGCAGGCAGCAAATGAGCTTGGAAAGGGAACATTATTGCACTTCTTCAGTTTGCACACCACCTATAAACTTTCCTAGAATATTTAATTATAATAGTACATGTCAAATGCTACAAAGACATTTCTTTCTTAAATGTTTTATGTTATATGATCCCTATGACTTAATGCAAACTCTATAAATATATATTTCTATTTCTAATTAGACTACATTGTGATTAATGGGATTGGACTAAATATTTCTATTATGTCACGTTTGAACACATTTAATTCCAAAGTTTATTAAATTTATAGATTCATTCTTTATGCATATTACATATTCTTAATATTTATTACTATATTTCAAAGATGTAAAAATTAACCATTAACTTGTTTTTCATACTAATTATTTTCACCATATTTCATGTCTACTCATTTGACTAAATATTTCTATTATCTCATGTTTCATAACATTTCAATCCAGAGTTTATTAGATTTATAGATTCATATTTGATGAAAATTAGACATTCTTAATATGTTTTACTATATTCAGATGATGTCCACATTAATCATTAACTTATATTTCAATAAAATTATTTTGTCTACATTTCATGTGTATTAAAATCTCAATTATCAATAACTACATCAAAATGATGCTTACATATGTCTTTATTTTTGCTAACTCTCCTCACCACCAACACACAATTTAACAATTGGCAGGAACTTGACGCAACTGTGTCTCTTGTTTATATCAATTCCAAACTGTCGTCTCTTATTGTTATATATTAAATTCAAATATTTAAATTTATTTGATAATTATATTTAATATATTTGAATTATTTTTTATTATATAATACATAATATAAATTTATTAATTTATATTATTTTAATTATATTTAATAATAATATATAATAATTATAAATATTGTATTTAATATAATCATAAATTACATAATCTTATATAATATATATTATATAAATGATATGACATATTATATTATATTATTAAAATATAATATATAACATATAATTATATTATTATATTATTATAATATAATATATAGTTTATTATACATTATACTTATATACTATCTAGTTATATATAAATTAAATATAATATAATATTCTCAATTTAATTTGGAGGATTCAAAAATAGTTTGTAAAGATTAAATGTTAAGTTTTTTTTTTTATTATATTATATGGTCCATTGGAAAATAAAATAAAAACATATAATAATAATATATAGTCTTGATTATTAATCTATTTAAACAATTTGACATATGATAAATTTAATATGAAGAATATTAAAGAGAAATTATTAATATATTTATATAAGGATGCATGATATATTTAATATTATTAATTAATAATAATTTATTATTAAATAATAATCATTATCATTATATAATAGAATTATAAATATATACTTATCAAAACTATTATATATAATATAACCATAAACTATATAATAGTTATTATATTATATTATATGATAATAATAATAGTTTGGATAGTATATTAAATATTAATTATAATATATTCAATATTCTATAATAATGACAATTATTGTATAATAATGACAATTATTGTATAATAATTAATATTAGTTAAATAATAATAAAGTATTAATATTAAATATATTATATATCACTTAATATTAATATTAATACTTTATATTTAATATTAATACTTTATTATTATTTAGCTAATATTTTAATTATTACTATTTAATAATTTTCATTATTATAGAATATTTAATATATTATAATTAATATTTAATATACTATCCAAACTATTATTATTATCATATAATATAATATATAACTATTATATAGTTTATGGTTATATTATATATAATAGTCTTGATAAATATATATTTATAATTCTATTATATATGTGATATAATATAATGATAATATATTATATAATAATAATGATTATTATTTAATATAATAATGATTATTATTTAATAATAAATTGTTATTATTAATTAATAGTATTAAATATATCATGCATCATTATATAAATATATTAATAATTATTTTTTAATAAATTCTTCATTTTAAATTTATCATATATATTATTAAGACTATGTATTATTATTACATGTTTTTTTATTTTATTTTTCAATAGACAATACATCTCATATATATAAATATATTTAATATTTAATATATAATTTATTATATATTATACATTATACATTATACTATGTTATATATTAAATTTTATTAATATATATTATATTATATTATATCATTTATATAATATATATTATAGAAGATTATGTCATTTATGATTATATTAAATACAATATTTTATAATTTATATTAATTATTAAATATAATTAAAATAATATAAATTAATAATTATATTATCTAATAATTAATAAAAAAATAATTCAAATGTATTAAATATAATTATCAAATAAATTTAAATAATAGAGTAAATTTAATATATAACAATGAGGGATGACAATTAGGAAATAATATGAATAATATATTACCATCTGTTACAAAAAGGTAGGAGAGACAAATTGTATTTATGAAGGAGAATGAACCGGGAACTATTTGAGAAATATGGATGAAAGAGGCGTGAAATAAATGAGTGAAATGGAAACGGAAAAGGGAAGGGAAGGGTATTGAATGTGAGCCCCCCTTGAAGCATTGACAAAGTCAAAGGCCTAGTGTGTGATACTTAAGCCCAGCCGCCAACTTCTATTGTACTCATCGTATTTATAGTAACAACAAGTAAAGGTGTGAGAATAATGAAAATAGCAAAGGATATGTGTGTGTTTGGATATGAAGTCCGACACTTCATGTTTCAGCTTCCTTGTTTTTTTTAATGCACAAAGGAAAAGTTTGGGCGTTTCATATTCATTAGTCCTACCAACATTAATATAAAAAAAATTGATGGTCACTTAGTTTGAGATATATATATGAATTATTTTGTGTCTCTCATAGTTATTGTATATTTAATACAGTAAAATGTAGTGTTGTGATAAAAAAAATTCTAATAATTGCTCCCCCTTAGCCACTACTTTACTTAGAAATTGATAGGAGTATCAGCACCATAGGTCAATACAAATAAGACTGATGATTCAACTTTCTTTCCTTCCTTTCTCCAAATCCTTTTCATTTCCTTTATTGCTTCTTCCAAATCAATGATTTGATCATGCTTCTTCGTCGGATGATTTTTTTTCTTCTTCTGCAGTTATTAACAGGGTGTTTTGGATTGTTGCACTTACAGCAAACAACATTCTTCTTTCTGTTTTGTCTTTTATTCAACTTATCTTCGCATAAACTAACTTTATATCTGATCTTCTTGCACTTAAGATATTTTTCAGAGAATGATAAAGAATCATTCATGTTACTTTTGCAGTCCTTTGCCTTATGACCATTTTTTTTGCAGGAATAACAGACACCATTGAAAGATAAAAACCTTTTAGCATCATGTCGTTTGACAGGAGTTATTCTGGAATTGTTTCTTAGATCCTTGATTTGTCCATCTTTGCACTGAGTCTTCTTATCAGTATATTATTTCACTTAAGAACAATGACCTTTCTCAAACCCTAAACCACTCTTATCTGTTGTTGATCTCTGAGAAGTAATCAATTCATCAAGCATTGTCGAGCTTATCTTAAATTTTTCTTCAAAAATTCTTGCCTTTTCTAGATCAAATCTCAAGATTTATGCTTCTTCCTCAAGCTTTATGCATTCATCCATCTTCCTTTGAATTTCAATTTCCTGACATTCTTCAGTTCTTTTCTTTTCATCCAATTGTTGCAGCAAGCTGGAGACAATTTCATCTGCCTTAACCAATAGATCACATGCTTCAACACTTTTAATTTGCAACTTTTCAATATACTCATTCACTTTCATCAAATTTTCTTTCAGATCTTCTATTTCTTCTAAATATCCAGTAGAGACCACTTCCAAAGGAAAAAATTTCTTATACTCAAATTTTGGGACCTCCTCAAGCTATTAGGCTTCTTCTGAGGAACCAAGCTCTGATACCAATTGTTGAACATCCAGAATACTGAGAGGGGATGATCAATATTCCATAAAACCATTCATATAAAACCCATCTAACCATTATCACAATTTTGACAGAATCAACAAAAGAGAACATAGAAACAAATTAATGCAACCATACACATGAACACCAGGATTTTTACATGGAGAACCCAAAAAGGGAAAAACTACTGTAAGGGTTAACTAACAATATATTATATCCAGATATAAAATATTACAAGGCTCACTACCAAGACTCACTATCCTTAAAAAGACTTATTTCCTCAATACAAAAGATGGTTGACCGCCAAGATACAAAGACAGTGGCTCACTGCCAAAAGATTGAACTGATAGGATACACCTTCAATGTGCAAGGTTCAGTTCCAATGAAGCTCAGAATATGAAGTACTGCCTCACACAGCAGTCGCTCAACAAATCTATTTTGATCCATGACTAATAAAGCATTTAGGCTCAGACCTTTCACCTACACTTCACACTTCACACCTCTTTCCACTTTCCACTCTTTCTCTCTTATCTCATTCCTCAAAACATCTTATATATATACAAGTATATCTTGATCATCAATTAGGTCGGCCTAATTAGATGAAAACAAAATAATAAAAACTCTCTTTGTTGGCACCATAAAGATTCTATCCATGTAGTGTATTGTACCAAGTCGGCTAACATCCATTAAACATAACTAGTCTCCATAATGTATTGCATATGTTAAGTCGACCAAGACTAGAACACACTTCTCCAAACCAACAAATAATCCTCAAAGAAAACACCTTCCAGATTTGAGAACACATTAATTTCCCATCATACCACCAACATAGAGACTATCAAGAAAACCACAGCATAAGAATATTCACCTTAATAAAATGCGGAGTCTCCCACACAGTATGTCGAGCAAGGAACAATAGTAGAATACAGAGTTGAACTCTGTCAGAGATACAAAAAAATTCTCACAACCAAAAATGTCTCAAGATCCAGGATATAGTTGTCTAAATGAGTCATGATAACATGGTTAATATATAAGAGTCATATCAAATCTTGCGGTGAATTGCAGACTCAAATACCAACATACTAATCCATCACAAAAGGGCATTACCAATAGAGAACAGATTCTAGTAAACCAAGTAGACTTCTCATAGAGTTATCACCATGTTGACATCAATGACAACATAGGAACAACCAACACAAACCATCCATACTTCATGCTCATGTTGCAAGGCTTCGTAATGCCAAGATTATCAACTTGAGGGAAGGCTTTATAGAGGCATTGCTTGTGAAGTCAAAGTAAAGCTAGTGGTTGAAATTGGGAAGTTGCGCATCATTTAGTCAATTGGATAAGTGAGTTACAGGCATGGGGATAAATCTTCCTTTAATTGTCTTAGTTTATGAAGGATTGATTCTTGAATACTTTATTTAGTCTATTGTGATTACTTGCATTAGGGGAAAATAATATTTGCTTTGAAAGGAAATTAGAAGTTGTTTACATGTTGTTTTGTGAAGTGCTTGTAATTACTCCATAATAGGAGGAATTTTTTTCATAAGTATTAATATACTAGTTATGATTAAACAAGGGTAGCTTAAGGGTTACTCATAGCTAAGTTATTTGATTATAATAGATAGCTAGTGGGTTACTCCTAGGTTTGTTAGTCCAATGAAGGGAGGGAAATTTTATATATGCTTTAAGAGTAGAAATACCCTAGAGTATGTAAGATTAATGATAGGTTAATTTTGGGGTTGAAGATTACCCATAGGAGGGATTACCTATGCATAGATTATAGTGGTCTTAAGTCAAAACGAGCTTCAGTAACTTGTAAGTGAATAAATAACCATCACTCAAAGTACTGAGTGAGAACACTTTGGCCAAAGTAGTGTGATTTCCTTTGGCTCCACTGTTAGTTCACCGTGTCCATGTAGTGCATGCTAGTTCTAGATTGTAGGGTTACAAGTTCTAGTGATGTAGGGCACAACACTAAGCTCAATGTGATTTTCATATGGGGTTACTCAACCAATCTCTTTGTCGAAGGGTAGGGTCATATATCATATGATAGATGTGCGAGGGACCACATATGAGTCTATGGTTGGTGGAAAAGCACTTGAGTGATGCTTCTCCTCAACAGCGGGTGAGGGAAGACCAAGATTTTGAAAGGAAGATCCTAGACCATTTATCTATAGCTCTGAAGCTCGGTTGAGCTATGTATGTAATTGTGTACATTCTTAGAATATTGTAATTTGTGAAATTATTATATTGAAATGGAATCCTTGTTGTGTATTGTTATGGCATCTTTGCTCATTAGTTCTCAATAAAGAAAAGAAATTTTTTATTGCAATGGCTTGTTACATAGTTTATTTACTCACACAGTGAAAACTTAGGAAAAATTACTTCAGTGAACGGTTGGCATGTTGCAACCTAAGGGGCATAATCTAGCTAAGGGATTCTCCAAAGTAAAAGGATGAAATATACTCCCCCTAAATAAGAGGTAGAATAAAATTATTTTTTATATAAATCTAAGGTAAATACATAAATAATATAAACATTCAAAACATGCCTTAGATAAAAAAGAATCTAAATCAAAAAATGTAATAGATGTACTCAATTAAATGTTTCAAAAAATAAAACAAATAAATAGAAATACTTAGTTGGAAATACTATAATAGATGATAGAACGTGATTCATCAACCATGTAAGGATATCAATTTGAAGATTAGGTGAATGTCTTGAATTAGTGAATGATTTTTCTATCAATTTGGGTCACTTTCAAGGCTAGGCAATCAACTCATGTGTGTATATCTAATTTTTGTCTTGTGGATCTGGTTTGTGTCTATTGATTTGATATTTGCAAACTTTTAGAATGTTGCTTCAGATTGTGTGTTTTGATGTCCTCAATATGCCTTCACATAAATGCTAGTTCTATTGTTGATGGTTTAAACTTAGGGATAATTTCCTCTTTTGTGTCAAACAATATAAGGATACCAATTCAATGGCTAGATAAAAGATTGTGGGTAGCACTCTCTAACATGTAAGATGGCCTAGATGCTTGTGCAATGCAAATTATCTTATACATGCTCATATTGATCATGCATGCAAGTAGTAAATGATAGCTCTAGGATGTGACAAATGGATGATCTAAAATGAACTAAGGTTACCCTTTACATACTATACTAACAATCACAACCAAAAAAATTCACAATTTAAATTGACATACAATCACAAAAAGAAGTAAAGTTGATCTCATATTTGAATTTAAATTTACAAGTTAGAGAATCATTTCTATTGAAAATTAGGATAAAACTTTATAGTGAAAATATGTAGATAATGTTATGCATCCAAATAAATAGATAGCAATAAATCATAGATGTAAATAGATTACAATATAAATGTAAATCATAACTCAATAATTGTGTGGAGAAACCCTTGCGGGAAAAAAACTCCACACCTAAAGAGATTCAAGACTTGTATTAATCCTTCAAATGAGTTATATCAATACAACTTCTCTCTTTGAATCACTACAACACTTCATATCTTCAACAACCTGTAAATTAACTTGTTTTTCCTTCAACTCAAGCACTAAATATACAGGCATGAGAGAAAATACAAATCATGAATGGTTTCTAAAACCATTTAGGCATAAATCACAAAAATAAGAAACTTTCTCTTCCAACTTGTGATTCTATCCACTTCTTAGTAATGTGCTCATGCAAACTATTATCTTCTCCAAGCTCACAAAATTAACTTCCCCTTTTTCATGCTCTTTCTAATTTGACAACTAAAAAATGCTTTGCAAGTTGTCATAATTACATTTAGCAACTTTCATGACAACTAAAAGATAATTACACATTTCCAATTAATAATTAATTTAAAAAAAAAAATCAGCTGTTTACTCAACAATTTCTACATATCTATAATCATTTTTGTGATGGTGGTAAGCAAGTGGTGGAGATTTACAACCCATCACTGGATTTCAGCCAGACGGATGTGATTCCAAGTGCCTTATGAACCCTACTTTCAGATCTTTTCTGTCTACTGCATAATTGCCTTAAAGCATCGGATGTTTGTGTATCCAGATGAACAGTTATAACCATATATACATCCACCAATTTGTACTTGATGAAACAAAATTCCATGCTATGGAAGCCCTCCACTCCAATCGTATGATGTTAATTTATTTAAAGCAATTCGATGGCCAATTGCTATCCATAGGTGTCAAACGAAATCGTGCCACATGAGGAAGTAAATGGTGTTGATGACCAACTCTCTACTTTCATCCCTTTATAGTCGATCATGTTCACAAGGAGATGAACGAAGTTGAATTCATTTCTTGAGTATTGATTGTTTCCATGGTACTAAGCTTTTTCCTAGATCTAGTGAATTGAATTGTAAGAATTTATGCTCAGTAGTACCACTGTAATCCTCTTCCACTACCATGATTTTTGCATATAAGATTTATTATGATCAACCTTTCTAAATCAAAACGGATAAAACTCAAAAAACACAATAACTCTAATTATTTTGGCAAGAAAGTTTAGGTATGGAAGGTTTGTATTGTTCCATCTTAGAGAGGGATCTAAAAAGGA